>BQNB010036260.1:0-50270 GCA_026074375.1 Tanacetum coccineum
CAATCTTGTCAGCTAACAATTCGGTCTTCAGGGGTTTCTTTGAGAAACAAAAACTGACTGGACCCAACTTTATCGATTGGTATCGACAACTGAGGATTGTACTATCAATTGAGGATAAGTTAAATTACCTAGAGCAGCCACTTCCTCCTGCTCCTGTAGCTCCAGAGGGTCAGCAAGTTACTCCTGAAATCATTGCAGCTCGTATTGCTTGTATTAAAGGATCAAAAGAGATAGCTGGACTCATGCTCGTGACCATGGAACCAGAGATCCAACAAAATCTGGAAAATCTCCATGCTAATGACATGCTAAAGGAGTTAAAAACTCTGTTTGCTCAGCAGGCAGAGCATGAGCTTCTTCATACTACGCGAGATTTTCATTCTTGCAAGCAGGAAGAAGGGCAGTCTGTCAGCTCTTATGTTTTGAAAATGAAGAGCTATATAGACAATCTAGAGCGCTTGGGGCACCCCGTGACACTTGGCCTTGATGTGAGTCTGATCTTGATCGGTCTACGCAAGGAATTTGATAGTTTGTGCAGAATTACAATATGCATAGCCTGGGGAAGACAGTTAATGAGTTGCATGCTATGCTAAAGCTCCATGAGCAAACTCTGCCCAAAAACAACGCTCCTGCTCTTCATGCTAAAGTGAACAAGCACAAAAAACCGCAACCCCAAATGGCTGCTAGGGGACAAAATCAAGGGAAGGGAAAAAAATAAGCTCGCTTATGCTCCCAAGCCCAAGATTCCCCCTCCACCCAAAAGGGAAGATCCCGCAAAGGACTCAATCTTTCATGAGTGTGGTAAGACAGGACATTGAAAGAGGAACTGTCCTTAGTATTTAGCTGAGTTGCTAAAGAAGAAAAAGAATGCAACCTTTGGAGCTGGTGGTTCAGGTATCCTCACTATAGAACTCAATACTTTCCTTAATAGATCATGGATCTATGACACTGGTTGTGGTACTCATATTTGTAATACAACGCAGGGTCTAAGGGCAAGTAGGAAACTGAAGTCGGGGGCTCTTAGCTTGTACGTGGGCAATGGTCAACGTGGAGCTGTTGAAGCAATTGGCGTTTTTAATTTATGTCTCCCGAGTGGATTAAAGATTGTTTTGAACAATTGTCATTATGCTCCTTCTATTACTAGAGGAGTAATTTCTGTTTTCCATTTGTACGAAGATGGTTTTATTAACCGCTTCGTGAATAATGCAATTCAAGTTTCTAGGAATAACATGGTTTATTTTAGTGCTATCCCAAGGGATGGTATTTTTGAAATTGATTTGTCTAATTCTTAGACACATTAGCAAGAAACGCATTGAGAAGTTGCAACATGATGGACTTCTTAATTCAACTGACCTTAGGGCTTTTGAAAATGGACACATCCAACAGAAATCGCATTGAGAAGTTGCAAACATGAAGGAATTCTCAATTCAATAAACTAACTGACCTTAGGACTTTGAAACATATGCATCTCATTATGTATGGAAAGATGGCCAAGAAAACCTTACACACGATTCAAGTGGGAAAGGGCCCAAAGACTTACTTGGACTAATACACACCGATGCATGTGGCCCATTTAAGATCACATCAAGGCAAGGAGCAAACTACTTTGTCACTTTCACTGACGACTTCAGTCTTTATGGTTATGTTTACTTGTTAAAGCATAAACATGAAATGTTTGAAACCTTCAAGGTATTTCAATAGGAAGTAGAAAATCAACTCGGTAAGACCATAAAATCGCTATGTTATGATCGTGGGGGCGAGTATATGAGTCAAAAGTTTTTGGATCATCTTAAGGATCATGGGATTATCGCCCATCGTACTCCTCCTTACACGCCACAACACAATTTGTTTGATTTTAACTTATAAAACAACCAATATATAGATCAGGGGTTGTTTTATAAGTTAAAATCAAATAAATGTGTGGTCTTTTATGGACAAAGATGTACTTCAGGAGATGAGCATCAATATCACATTGATCAGATAAAGAATTTCTTGAAAAGTGACATTGTTTGGGAAAGCAAAAAGGAAATTCTTGCCTCTCCACATCCATAAAAGACCACACATTTATGTTATTTCTTTCTTTTAGCATAATAAACCTTATTACAAGCTACTTTATTCTTAACAAAATAAAGACTAATAACTAAATATAATAAAACCATATAATCGACACTTTTCATGAACCTAACAAAAGTACTTGTTGCTCGGAATGCTAAATTCCTAGAGAATAGTCTTATAACTCAAGAAGCAAGTGGGAGTCTAGAAGATCTTGAAATTATTCAAGAAGAAGATACGCATCCTTCTATATACACTAGCTTAAATCATGAAGAGGTTGATCTAGAAATAAATAAACCTCAAAGTGATATCATTCCCATTCGTAGGTCCATAAGGACACGACGTCCCACAGATCGTATGTGTTTATACATCGATGCTGAGAAACATGAGTTAGGGGATCTCGGTGAACCCGCTAACTATAAAGCTGCATTGTTAGACCATGAGTCTGATAAATGGCTGAATGCTATGAATGTGGAATGCAATCCATGAAAGACAACGAAGTTTGGGACTTAGTTGAACTTCCTCTTAACAACAAAACTATTGGTAGCAAGTGGCTCTTCAAAAAGAAGACTAACATGGATGGAGCTGTACACACCTATAAAGCTCATCTTGTGGCGAAGGGCTATACTCAAACCCTAAGGTGATTATGAGGAAACCTTCTCTCCTATTACAGACATTAGAGCTATTAGGATTCTTATAGCCATAGCCGCGATGTCAAAACTGCCTTCCTTAATGGATATCTCTCTGAAGAAGTTTACATGGAGCAACCTGAAGGTTTTGTCAATCCAAAATATCCAAAGCGTGTATGCAAGCTGAAGCGGTCCATTTATGGGCTTAAGCAAGCATCAAGGCAATAGAATAAAAGATTTGATGATGAAATTAAGAAATTTGGTTTCACTCAAAATCCCGATGAGCCATGTGTATATCTAAAATCTAGTGGGAGTAATGTCACTTTCCTAATCTTGTATGCCGATGACATATTAATCATGGGAAACAACATTCCAATGTTACAAGGTGTAAAATCCTACCTTGTTCGCTATGAAAGATTTAGGTGAAGCTACATATATTCTTGTAATCAAGATCTACAGAGATAGATCACGATGGTTAATTGGCTTATGTCAAAGTGCTTATATCGAGAAAATCTTAAAGCGTTATCACATGGAGAATTCCAAACGTAGACGTATCCCCATGCAAGAAAAGCTAAGATTGAGTAAATCACAAGGTGCTTCAACACCTGCTGAGTTAAAGCGCATGCAAAATGTTCCATATGCCTCGGCTGTGGGATCTATTATGTATGCTGTGAGATGTACTCTCCCTGATGTTGCGTTCGCTCAGAACATAACAAGCCGATTACAGAACCTGTGATCTTACTGGACTACTGTTAAGAACATTATGACGTATCTCAGGAATACAAGGACGATGTTATCTAGTATACGATTATCTAAATGCAGAACAGGGTTTCTTCTCACAGATGCTGAATATCTGACGGATGCAGCATGACCTTAAGTCTCAGACTAGATATGTGTATCGTATTGTGAACGGAGTTGCTGTGATAGGAAGAGGGCAAAGCAAGCATTTTCGCTACTTTCAACTCAGAACTGAGTATATTGCTGCTTAAGCATGCTTCTAAGGAAGCAATTTGGGTTAGAAATTCATTTGGGACTTTGGTGTTGTTCCCAAAATATGAAGAACCCATAAGTTATGTATTGGATAATACTGGAGAAATTACCATAGCTAAATGAATCTGGAATCACTAAAGGATGCTAGACAATTCTGAGCCAAAGTTCACTAACATCATGAAGTTATTTAATATATGGTGACATCAGTTAGAAAAGTTCACAACAAATACAACTTAGCTAATCTGATTACCAAAGCGTTTCTTTTCCAAAGCATGTCAAACATACTAGAAAATTGAATTCTTCCAGCTAGTAGCACATGAAAATATTATTGAGTTTATAAGTCATTTGTGATAATAGGGCTTGTAAGACACTTTTATTTCTGATAAATAAAGAAACGAAGTAATTTTTTTTCATCATATAACAATTGTTATCCTATATCTTCATAAACATCAGTGAATGATTTATCATTCTAAATATACATACCGTTAACTATCTAGGCGTATATGTACTCACAAGATGCGTATTGGATACCCCAAACCTCGAAAGTTACTTTATGATCCTTTTGTCATAATAAAATTTTGAAAATGGTTAATAAGTTATCCTTAACTTGAGAATACAAACAAGTTCGGTATGTTTTGGATATCACTTTTAATTCTAAGTTCAAACGCTGTCCCTGAAAATGGAAGTTAAACAAGACAATTATTGGAAGTGAATGAAGCTAGCATTCAGCAACACTTGTATCAAGAAAGAAATTTCTTCCTCTAACTTGATATGCAGTATGATACTAATTGGCGCATCTCCAGAATTAATAGATAAACGTTCGTCTTAACTTGGGAAACCGATAACCCAAAGGGTAATGCAAGATATTCTTGATTATATTTGGTATGTCTGTATTAAGTTTTATAACGAGAATCTAAATTTGTTAAACTATATGGAATGAGTTAGGATCCATATCCATGGTTTAACAGTATCTGAACAAAGGGATGATTATAGCAAGAGAATAAAAAATAACCATGCTACTGAGAATGTTTATGAAATGTGATCTCAGACACTTCTAGTTTTAAAAATAAATGTGAGTGTTGCTAGACGTTTCTGTCGTTAGTATTTGGGCTATCTGCTACTCCAACTCTCAAGTGGGAGCTGTTGGATTATGTGAGTTGGACTAGCTCAAACACGACTAGAAGTGTGTGAGCCTATTGGGGGCACACACGTTAAACATTTAGAGTACGTTTGTTTACTTCACGTATCGTTTCTATGTAAACCTTTTGGACAATATATCGACTAGACAAGGACTTTGTGGTGTCCTCATGAGGCCGGCCACAATGGAAGGTTCTAGGTGAGGTCTAGGTTCGATGTATGAAGGAATAAGTAGAAGGGAAAGATGATAAGGCTTGGAAAGGAGTTGTGATAAGGTTCAAGTTGAAGACTTTAAACCTTATCATGAGTAGGTCATTTAAGGCTATAAAAAGCCCTCTACCTTAGCTCATATACATGACTTAACACAGCGAAAGAAACACCCAAATTAGATCTTTCTTCTCCCTTATACTTATAAACAACAGATTACACATAAACCCTAATTAGGGTTCTTATTTTTGGTGTTCTGCCTAATTTGGTTATCCCATTTAAGGGTTTTTGACTTGTGGTTTGATCCAAGGCCTGTTCCAGGAAGCTCATTACTTTGGTTTACTTGTTCCCAAGGAGTGGGAACTGTTTGATTCGATTTAAGGTTTTTATTTGGGCTATTTCGGTTGATTCTGCCTAATTCGGTTACAACCGAATTCGGTTAAATCCTAGTTTCCATTTTCTGATTTTCGGTTCTATTCCAAGAGTGGGTTTAGGTGATCGTTTTTCAGTGGGTTTGTGATACAAAGGTTGTATTGGGTACACGTGAAGTAGGACTAGCATCCGGGCGTGCTTGTTAGACGTGTTTGTGTGAGCACTCGTAGAGGTGACAATTTAGTCACTTGTTTCATAATATTTGCTGTTGACTTCAAGGGTATGTTTTCTATTTACCTTTCATGTTCCTTTATTGTATTTATATGTATATTAATTGTTTATGCTAAACTAGATCTATATCCGCTGCGTACTCGTAAGAGTTAATAGTTAACTTGATTGTTAGATTCCAACAGGCACCGTGGTTCCTCCTTATCCATAAGCAACTTGGTGTGCACACAAAACCAAATCACATGCAAAAAAAGAAGAAATAAAATCCGCCTATAACATTACGTATAAGATGCAGGAAAAACACCCGACATTCCGCAACATACTTAACCAGCAAGTTCCACACTTCCACATCTTAATGCATAAAAGTAAATGGCAGCATGCAAAAAAGTCATGTCACAACTTTTGCGCAAACAAAATCAACTTCAAATACAATGATATGTTTATACATTCAATTTCATTTGACCCATTATAACAGTTGCATAGACAATTCAAATTGACCAGATATCATGATCATGTATATGAAACTTAATGATTTCACAAACTTAGATGTATTTAAATATCTAAACATTTCACAAGTCATTTGCAAATTTAAATAAATTAATTGTGGACCAAAAGATAAAACCAACTCTGACCTTTTGAGCTAAATGTGGGTTAGAACATTTTAACTACATGTTAGTGAATGTGGGTTATGAGCACAACTCTTAAGGTAGTTGAGGTATTAGAGCATCCATCACTAATATAAATAAGCATGCACACTAACCTAGAGTTGTAGTTTTAAAAATAACACATGTTGTGTCAAACACTGTAATAAAATACATGAAACCCGATATACTAATCTTAGCCTTGCTCGTGCTCCAAGCATTTAAACTCAAGATAGTCACTCTCTTTGTGCCACTGTTACCTACAATATAGCTTGGCTTCTTTAGCAATTGTTTGCTTTGGGTAAACTCTAACGGTAATGTAAGTCCTTCTCCACTAAAACTTTCAACAATTAATGGTAAAACACCTTTACTGTATCAGCTGATTTACTATTTGGATTCATTAACCCACTCCCATAACACCCTTCCTTGTTTAACACTATAACTAAAAGACTTGGAAGCATATAACCTACTATAATCATATTGAAATATTGTATTACTAACCTTAAAATCATTACCAACAACAATAAATTAATCCATTTTCAGGTCATACACAGTCTCAACATAATACTCATGAGTATTTTCACTCGCTTTAAGGATATGCATACCTGTCAATCCCGTTGTGCCACTTTAACTAACACGATAAAAATAGGATATACTCACATACTAATCTCTTTAGAAAAATGTATGTGTTGTTTACCCGGTCTAATTAACCCCATCATTACTATAAAAGCGCTACTACATGAGCGTTGATCAGACTTCTCATCAAGATCCTTCATGTACCATCTGGCCCAACCAAGCTATTCTGATTTACTACGACGTTACCCTACATAATTAATGACCAAACACTCTTATTAACGTAATCTTATTACAGCCCAGCCCAAGCAGTCTTTTTGCAAAATCAAAAATTCATGGTTCAACATTACCTGATCTATTTTTAACCATTTTCCATCTCACTCCACGTGGCTGCTACTATTGTACCCATAACCTAAGTTAGTTATGTACCTATAAAAATAATGATTTGGCAATGTTATAATCCGATAAGTGTGAAGTAGCAAATTATTAATCAAAAGATACATGCTTGAGTAAATAACGTGAGTGGGTTAGCATGCATAACCCGACACTTATTTTCTAATTCACATTGTGGCTATTATGATCTTAATCTTTCAAAACATAACACTACATTCAATAAATTTCCAAAATGTAATATGTTGCAACATTCATGTGGAACACAGTTATTACAGTAGGTATAAAAAAACAGAAGTTAACCACAAATACAAATGAAATAGCTATAGAGTTTCACTTTAGTAACCTTGTTAGGAATTCTATAGTCCAAGTTCGAGATGTAAATCTTGGTAACATTAGACTCTCTTGCGACCAACTTTCTTTCGCGCATGAATGTGCTATTTGAAACATAAAGCCTCCTTAACGTCTATATTCCTGACATATAGTAACAAACACAATGGCAATCGCTACCTTGTCACAAATCCAAAATCCAAATATATATATATATATTGTATTTATTAATATATATATATATATATATATTTATATATTATTATGTGTGTGTGTGTGTGTGTGTGTGTGTGTGTGTGTGTGTGTGTGTGTGTGTGTGTGTGTGTGTGTGTGTGTGTATTTATAATTAAAATAATCACCATAATTAATAGAAAAAAAAAAAAAAAAACCAAAAAGCGTTTGGGGTGTGGTGGGGGTCCCCCCCCCCCCCCCCCCACGGGCCTTGGAATTACCTAAACCAATTAGTGACTCTAAATGTACTTAAAAGACATAGAAATGAAGAAAAGTGCATTAATAGACAACTAGAAAGAACAATTAACACAACCGGGATATCTTACACACATCACCCGAACCTAAAGGGGTGTTTTAGTGGATGTTGGGAATTAAACTTATTATTCTTAGTACTGGCAAGCCAAAGACTTTGTACTGCTTAAGTTACAACTGCCAGTACTAACTTAACACTGCTAAAGGACTTAAGACTACTGCATGAAGACAACTAAAGGGATAAAGACGTGTGAAGTGATATGTATTGACTTATTCAGAGTATATTCTATTTAGTTAGAAAGATACGTATAAGTTTAATAATATAGAAGATTTGTAGTTATCTTGTAAAGGACTCCTTAGTGTATAAAAGGAGATCCTAGGTTATGGTTTTGTATACACAATAGTTATAGACGTTTTAATACATAGCTTCAAGGTTGTAAACCCTAGTACTACACAGAGTACTCGTATTATTTATAATAATAATATTGAAGCTTTTTAGTTATATCATTGTTCTTAAAGTTTACTGTTTCATTAACATTCTTCTAAGTATTAAAGAGTAGATTCTGAATACTCTTTAGTATTCACAAAGTTTCAACCATAGTTGTTTTGGATTTATCCAAAGTAACTTAAGCTTTACAAGCTAAGGAATAGATCTTAAGTTGGGATCAACAAGTGGTATCAGAGCTTGTGTTCTGAAACTTTGATCTATAAGAAACTAACAAGAAGAACTCTTTACTCACAAGGAAGAGATAGATCTAGAAACTGCACAACTCACTACTATTGCAAAGTTACCCACTCTCAAACAGGGTGAATATGATATGTGGAGGCTAAGGATTGAGCAATACTTTTAAGTACAAGACTATGCTCTATGGGATGTAATAAAGAATGGAAACTCATTCAAACCTGCAGCTAAAACAACAACAAATGCTGATGGTACCTCAACTACACTAATACCAGGTCCTGTAACTACAGAAGAAAAGGTTCAAAAGAAGAATGATATGAAGTCAAGAAGTATGTTACTGATGGCACTTCCTAATGAACATCTAATGACCTTTAATCAGTACAAAGATGCTAAGACTTTGTTTGCTGCTATACAAATAAGATTTGGTGGTAATGAAGCCACGAAGAAGACTCAAAACATGCTCCTGAAGAAAATGTATGAGAACTTTAGTGCTCCAAGAACAGAGTCTCTTGACTCTATTTTTAACAGGCTTCAGAAGATTGTAAGTCAGCTGGCTATCTTGGGTGAAAATATTTCACAAGAAGATCTCAATTTCAAATTTTTGAGAAGTCTGCCTTCTGAATGGATTACTCATGTTGTGGTCTGGAGGAATAAACCTGATCTAGATACAATGAGCTTTGATGATCTCTACAACAATTTCAAGATTGTTGAACAAGAGGTTAAAGGAACTGCAAGCTCAAGCTCAAGCTCAAATGATCAGAATATGGCTTTTGTGTCGTCCCCTAGCAGTACTAATGAAGTTAATACTGCTTATGAAGTTAGTACTGCTAACATTGATGAAACTGTTTATGCATTTTTAGCCAGTTAACCAAACGGGTCTCAACTTGTATATGAGGACCTTGAATAAATCCATGAAGATGACATAGAAGAGATGGATTTGAAGTGACAGTTAGCATTGCTGAGCATGAGGACAAGGTTTTTCTAGAAAACTGGTTGAAAGATCACTATCAATGGGAGTGACACAGCCGGATATGACAAGTTAAAGGTGGAGTGTTTCAACTGTCATAAGATGGGACACTTTGAAAGGGAATGCAAAGGAAATAGGAACCAAGATAACAGTAATAGGAATCAAGACAGCTTTAGAAGGACTGTAAATATGGAAGAAACTTCTTCCAAAGCCATGTTGGCTATTGATGGAGTTGGTTTTGACAGGAGCTATATGGCAGATGATGAAGTCCCCATAAACATGGCTCTTATGACTTTTCAGACTCTGAGGTACATAATGACAAAACTTGTTCAAAAACCTGTCTAAAAAGCTTTGAAACTCTTAAAACTTAACTTGATGATTTAAGAATAGAATTTAACAAATCTAAATTCAATTTAGCTAATTATAAAAGAGGGTTAGCATCTGTAGAAGAGCAACTTGTCTTTTACAAAAAGAATGAGGTTATTTTTTATGAGCAACTTGTTGTCCTAAAAAGAGATATCTCATATAAAGACTCAGAAATTAGTATGCTTAAAGGTGAGTTAGAAAAGCTTAAGCAAAAAAAGAAAGCAATCAACTTAAAATTGAAAATTTTGATAATGCTTCTAAGAGTCTAGACAAATTAATAGGGAGTCAGATACTTGATAAAAGTAGAAAAAGTTTGGGGTTTGTAAGCTATAATGCTGTTCCACCTCCTCCTATAGGGTTATTTTCACCCCCAAACCTTGATTTGTCCAACTCTGGTCTAGAGGAGTTCCAATAGCCTGAGTTTGAAGGCTATGGACCTAAGACTAGTAAGAATATCAATGAAGTTACTTTTAATGAGGTTAGAGAATCTCCTGATGCCCCAATGGTTGAGAAGTTGGTGTGAGATGATAAGTTAGAAAAGAAAACTGTTTTTTACTGTTGCTAAGATAGAATTTGTTAGGGCTAAACAACAAGAAAAACTAGTTAGGAAACCAATTAAGTATGCTGTGATGTACATGTCACAAGGTCCTAGGGGAAATTAAAGAAACTGGAATAATCAAAAGTCCCAACAGCTAGGAAGTGACTTTGTGATGTACAATAAAGCTTGTTTTGTCTGTGGAAGTTTTGACCATGTGCAGGCTAACTGCAATTACAATCAAAGGGAAAAGGGTGGTATCTGGGAATAATTATTCAAGGGTGAATTACACTTTTTCTACTAAAAAGACTCACTCTAGTGCTCACAGGAACATAGTTCCAAGAGCAGTTTTAATGAAAACTGGCCTAAGACCACTTAATACTGCTAGGCCTGTTAATACTGCTCATCCTAAAACTACAGTTTATAGTGCTAGACCAATGTCACATTTTTCTAAATCAGCACAATCAACTGTAAAAAGGCCCTATCAAACCAGAACAGCATTAACTAACAAAAAATTTAGTCAAAAAGTTAATACTGCTAAAGGAAACTTTTATACTGCTAGGCCAAAAGCAGTTAATACTGCTAGGCCAAATTTAGCAGTAGTTAATGCTGTCAGGGCAAATCAGGTTAATGCTATTAAGGCCTCAGCATGTTGGGTTTGGAGACCTACCAAACTTAATCGTGCATCAATTACTTTGAAGAAACATAATTATGTTGATGCACGAGGCAGATCCAAGTCAGTGATGGCTTGGGTCCCTAAAGGAATCTAATTTCCTTATTTTTATGTACAGGGTCATCCACAACAAGAAGATCAAGGATATGTTGATAGTGGATGCTCAAGGCACATGACAGGAAACATGTCTTATCTCTCAGACTTCAAGGAATTTGATGGAGGATACGTTACCTTTGGGGGAAGAGCAAAAGGAGGAAAAATTACTGGTAAAGGAACTCTTAAAACTAGTAAGCTTGATTTTGAGAATGTATACTTTGTCAAGGAGTTACAGTTTAATCTTTCTAGTGTTTCACAGATGTGTGAAAAAAAGAATAGTGTTCTTTTTACTGATACTGCATGTTTTGTTTTGTTTCCTGACTTTAAGTTAACTGATGAAAGTCAGGTTCTACTTAAAGTTCCTAGAAAGAACAATATGTACAGTGTTGATATGAAGAATATTGTTCCTAAAAGAGAGTTTAACTTGTCTTGTTGCAAAGGCCACACTTAATGAATCAATGCTTTGGCATATGAGGCTAGGTCATATAAATTTTAAAACCATTAATAAACTTGTTAAGGAAAATCTTGTGAGAGGTTTACCTACAAAACATTTTGAAAATGACCAAACTTGTGTTGCTTGCCTTAAGGGAAAGCAACACAAAGCCTCCTGTAAGTCCAAAATTCAGAACTCTATTACTCAGCCTTTATTCATGTTGCATATGGACTTGTTTGGTCCAACTTTTATGAGCAGCTTAATGAATAAGAAATATTGTCTAGTTATCACTGATGATTATAGCATATTTACTTAGGTTTTCTTTTCAGCATCTAAGGATGAGACTAGTGGCATTCTTAAGAGCTTTATAACTGGGATAGAAAATCTAATTGATAAGAAAGTAAAGATAATCAGATGTGACAATGGAACAGAGTTCAAAAATAGAGTTACGAGTAAGTTTTGTGAAAAGAAAGGCATTAAGAGGGAATTTAGTGTAGCTAGAACTCCTTAGCAAAATGGTGTTGCTAAGAGAAGAAATAGGACACTAATTGAGGATGCGAGAACCATGTTAGTTGACTCTAAGTTACCTACTACATTTTGGGCTAAAGTAGTTAATACTGTTTGCTATGTGCAAAATAGGGTATTAGTAGTTAGGCCTCACAACAAGACCCCTTATGAATTATTTAGAGGTAGAACTCCTGCTCTAAGCTTCATGAGACCATTTGGGTGTCATGTTACCATTCTTAATACCTTAGACCATTTAGGCAAGTTTGATGGAAAGTCAGATGAAGGATTCTTTGTTAGATACTTATTAAATAGTAAGGATTTTAGAGTATACAACATTAGAACTAGGAAAGTAAAAGAAAACTTGCATGTTAGGTTCTTAGAAGATAAACCTATTATTGCAGGTGATGGACCAAAGTGGATTTTTGATATTGATGTTCTAACAAAATCAATAATTTATGTGCCATTGTTGCAAGGTACAAACTCTAATGACTATTTGTAGGATACTCTCTATCTCTCTCTCATCTAATGGTAGCAGGGTGTCATTGCTAGCACTATGCGTGCGCAAGATCTACCAAGACTTGCATTTGTGCCACTGTGGAAAGATGGTTCACTATTTGATTCTTCTTCAAAGAATGCTAGTAATATGAAGCCCAACCTTCAAATATGGCTGGGAAGGATAGATGATGGTGTATGAAACAGAAAATGAAATTGATAATCAAGAGAGGCCCTGGATGATAATTAGTACTCAATATGTTCATACTAACTGCTGGGCTAAGTATTAATAGGGACAGCCATATAAATATGAATACTGGTATCGAAATATTATATACTTTAGTCCCTAACAGAGACTACTGCGAGACACACACATGGATCGAGAGCGCGCGCATGATCGATCGCGCGCGCTCGGGGTGTGGTGTGCAGTGGTGTGAGATTATTGCAGTACTAGGGTAGCAAAAATGAGTGGGGACTGTGGGTTATTCTTTGTAATGTTGAAAACTTATAGTAATCTGTCGTTTAAGGAGAGGATAATAATTCAGAATACTGGTAGATTAATGGCCTAGGATTAAGTGATGGGTAGTGATGGTGGGTTTCAAATAAGTGAGATAGGTCTGATCATATTTGAATAAGGGTTATGTATGCTTTTGGTGGAAGGATATATAATGTTGTCAGGTAATTATGGTAGTGGGATGGGTGTTATATATATTTTAAATTGTTGTTTGATTGAGGGTATTGAATAAGGGTTTTTTAGTTGATGGTGTGATATTAGTATGTTTTGTGTAGTTGGTGGGGAATGGTGGTGTGTAATGTGTATTGAAATTGATAAGTGGGAGAGTACGTAAACAAGAAAGATGATAGAGACATTGTATGCAGAAACACTCAAGAATTGTTGCACTTCGGTTAATCAAGAAGAAAAATAGATTATGATGATTTTTTAGCTCCACTTTCTAGAATTGAAGCAATTAGGCTATTCTTAGCCTATACCTCATTCAAAGACTTTGTTGTGTACCAAATAGATGTGAAGAGTGCATTTCTATATGCAAGATTAAAGAGGAAGTTTATGTTTGTCAACCTCCAGGATTTGAAGATCCAGAATTCCCTAACAGAGTTTATAAGGTAGAAAAGGCATTATATGGTCTACATCAAGCTCCTAGAGCCTGGTATGAGACTTTATATACCTATTATATTGGATCAAATAGATTTCAGAGAGGTTAGATTGAAAATACTTTGTTCATTAAAAGAATCAAAATGATATTCTACAATGTTCAATATATGTTGATGATAGCATTTTTTGGATCTACTAAAAGGAGTTAGGCACTGAGTTTGAGAAATTGTGATGCACAAAAATCCCAATGAGTTTCTATCGGTGTACTCACTTCTTCTTAGTACTATACGTACTCAAAAGATGGATGGGAGTTGTTTTCAATCAGTCCAAGACAAGTATGTGGGATGAAATCTTGAGAAGTTTGGTTTTTCAAGTGCGAAGACAGCAAATACACCTATGAAGACTTCAAAACCATTGCTCAAGGATGCAGAAGTCGAAGATGTTGATGTTCACTTATATAGATCAATGATTGGATCATTGATGTACCTAACCAGCTTCAAAAGCCTGATATAATAGTTTGATGTATGTACTTGTGAAGATTTCAAGTCACAGAACACCTAAAGTTTCACATCTTCATGCTATGAAAAGAATGTTTAGATACTTGAAAGGTCAACCTAAATTGGGCCTTTGGTATCCTAAGGACTCACCATTTGACTTGGAAGCTTATACTGACTGTGACTATGCTGGTGCAAGTTTAGACAGGAAATCCACAACAAGAGGTTGTCAATTTCTTAGAAGCAGATTGATTTCATGGCAATGCAAGAAGAAAACTATAGTTGCCAACTCTACTACTGAAGCAGAGTATGTAGCTGCTGCTAGTTGCTGTGGACAAGTACTCTGGATTCAAAATCAAATGCTGGATTATGGTTACAACTTCATGAATACCAAGATTTTCATTAACAATGAAAGCACCATCAGCATAGTTAAGAATCCAGTGTTTCACTCAAAGACTAAGCACATTGAGATTAGACATCTCTTCATCAGAGATTCAAATCAGAAGAAGCTTATTCAGATTATCAAGATTCACACAGATCAAAATGTTGTTGATTTGCTCACAAAAGCATTTGATGTTGGCAGATTTCAATATCTGATTGTAAGTATTGGAATGCTTAACCTCTGAAGTATTGATTGAGGGGAAGTTAATTGTGTTACTATGAACCTAATTATACACAAAGTATGTTTATAATGAAATGGAAAAGATGCATAACAAAAAGCAGAAGTGGGTGAAGGGTCAGGAAATCCCACTGAACCCCAACATACTGCTTCACTACCTAATCTTGAACCAATCACTGTTCTATCATTATCTTAATCCAAAAAGACTCAAAATCCTAGGAAAGCCAAAAGGACCACTGAGATATCTCAGTCTAGTGGATCTATTCCCCTTGTAGCAGATGAGACTGTTATTAAGGAGTGGGAAGACAGAATGGAAAGGGCTGCAACTACTACTTCTAGCTTAGAAGCAGAGCAGGACAATGGTAACATAAATAGGACCCAATCCATGGCAACCCTTAAAGAGTCTTTTCCCCAAGGAACTGGCTCAGGTAGTGGTCCTAGGTTCCAAGATACCACATTGGGGGGGGGGTGTTGAAGCTCACATTAGGTTTGAGTCTGCATCTAAACAGTCCAATGATCCACCTCTCTTAAGAGTTAACACACTTGGAAGTGAGGAGGACAGCATGAAACTAAAGGAATTAATGGATCTTTGTACAAAACTTCCTGAAAAGGTTCTTGATTTAGGATAACAAAAACAGACAGAGTGAATTGGTGAGAAAAAGAAATGAGAGATGTAGTGAGTTGAAAAACAGAAAGAGAGATGTAGTGAGTTCAAAAACAAAAAGAGAGATGTGTGAAATAAAAACAGATAGAGTGATTCAGTGAGAAAAAGAATTGAGAGATAAAGTGAGAATAAAAACAGAAAGAGAGCTTGTGAGAATCAAAATTGATGATGGAAATGCTTTTTGGAATGAAATTGCAGTTAAATCTGGTAAAGTCCCGTTAGTCCTTGAGTATTTTACACAGTTAGTCCCTAAGTTAGTTATTAATTAGTTTTATTTAGTTTTAATTAATAATTAGAGTTAAGTTTTAATTAGTTTAATTAGATCTTAAGCAAAAAGTAAAAATTAGGGCTTTTATTTTTTAGTAATTTTTTGCACTTTTTCTTTATTTAGTAAAATTTTAGTTTACATTTTTAGGGTTAAATTTTAGTCCATTTGTTTAATAATTGCGTTTCCATATTTGTTTAATTGTTCATTTTAATTTTATTTTTTCAAATTCTTTTCCAAAATCATAATATTCTTTGCTCCATTCAAAATCAAATTTCATCATGTTGGTGCCATTATGGGTTATGGAGATTACATGATTGGTGACAGTGTGGTTTCTAGGGCATATTATGTGGAAGGCCTTGGACACAATCTTTTTTCTGTAGGGCAATTTTGTGATTCAGATCTTGAAGTGGCCTTCAGAAAACATTCGTGCTTTGTTCGTAATATGGATGGTGTGGACTTACTGAAAGGTTGGCGCAGCACAAATTTGTACACAATATCTGTTGATGAAATGCTGAGGTCTTCTCCAATATGTTTATTGTCAAAAGCCTCCAAGAACAAATCATGGTTGTGGCATCGTCGGTTAAAGCACTGCCATCTCAACGACAGAGGCGGAATACATTGCAATGTCTGGATGCTGTGCTCAAATCCTTTGGATGCGATCTCAGCTAAAAGACTACGGCTTTATATTCAATAAAATTCCTCTGTACTGTGATAACAAAAGTGCCATTGCTCTTTGCTGTAACAATGTCCAGCACTCTCGATCAAAGCACATCGACATACGTCACCATTTCATCCGAGAGCAAGTGGAAAATAGAGTGGTTGAACTCTACTTCGTGGAAACAAACTATCAACTGGCAGATATCCTCACAAAAGCTTTACCAAGAGAGCGTTTCGAATTTCTACTCCCACGGCTTGGGATGAAGAGTATGACCCCAGAAACTCTCAAACGCCTTCAAGAAGGAGAGGATGAGTAAACGAAGTGTCCTCGTGTATCCTTTGTACATAATTACATAAAAAAAAGAGGACTTAGTAAATATTTTAAGTCATTTGGAATTACAAAATGGTTTGCAATTACTTCAGATTGCAACCCGGTTCTCATTCGAAGGAAAGATTGTCGTCTTAAAGACAGCTGTTCCTAACAACGGGTAATTAATTTTGCTCGGGCATGGATTACTTTATATCCATGCAATTTGGGATTAATGTACGTTTCAGTGCATTTTTCTTAATTCGGAAGAGAAGTCTTCCTGTTTGATAACCAAATAATTTTTCTTAATTGATTCTTCAAAATTATTTGTGTTAACCACGGTGGTAAACGTGTTGTTTGAAAATCAATCCGGTCAATTTGACACTCAATCAATGACTACAACTCTTTTAATAGAAAACGGGTCATCAATTGAGGGGGAGAGTGTTTTTCAAATTTAATGTCTGGGTGCCGATTGGAAAGTGTTATCATGTCTTGGATCTTCAAAAGAAGCAAAGGAACCCAATCTTCAGATCTCTGTGGATACTCTGCATAACACAAACTTCTTCAGAGCTCTCACTGCATCAACTGATGTTCCTTCTAGCGTTATAAAGATAACTGATACAACATCAACACTTCAACCACCACCACCTCTACTACAAAAACCTACAGTTCATCGAGATATTTGGTAGAAAGTTAAAGATCTGAAGAAACTTCAAAAATCTCGAATGCTTCATTAGTTTGGCTCAGAGATATTGGCTACTGTCTAATCAAAAGAAGTGAATGATTTTATCATTCCAGCATTAAGGTCAATATCATCGGTAATGAAACATAAATCTCATACTTTATAAGTAGTATGGAATTAGATGTTATGTGTCAGTCTATGAATTTTTCATGAGTTTTTCATTAAACTCAAAAAACCAAGTTTTTGAGTTTAACGAAAAAATCTTTCAAAATTATCATATCTGACACTAACACATACCCTCAACGATTGAGGGGGAGCATTAATATGTTCCAAACACGGCTTGTGAATAATAGGCACACTTTTCTCCTAATTTTATAACATATTTAAATCAAGTGATATCCAAAATGTCAAAGGGTTTGAAATTTTTAATAAGGGGAGAAAATGCGATTAAAATATGTAACTAAAATGTGATCATATTTCTCAGGTTCTCAGGGTGTATTCTCCGCCCCATGTGCTAAACATTTTCGAATACCGATGCACATGTTGAGAGGGAGCTTTTTTGAAAAGCAAAAACAATCGGGTACTAAACACTTTGATAGTTATATCATAAGTACCTGATTGAGTTTTTCAACAGTGATTTTATGGCAAGGTGAACTGTACCAAAAGACTGACCATGTATTTATGTTTATCAAAGTTATAAGGATGGTAAGGTTAGGTACTCGTTCCCATGATCTTGCCAAAACCGGAGGGATCTACCCAAGTACAATTCACTAGTTAATGTAGAAGTCCTTAGGTATGATAAAGAGGAGTAAATGTGAGAATAAGGGAATAGTGCCGACTGAGATGGAGCTAGTACTGGAATAAACCCAACAAGGTACTAGTCATGAAGTCTCGGTAAGCACTGAAGGGGTTGAAGAGTGAAAAAGAATTGTACAGATAAAGGGTGTAAAGAAAGAATCCCTTTATACACTTAGGCAGAAACCGGGTCAATACATATGCTGTCAGAATCACTAAGATGATTGCTGACATTGAAGACTGACATCATGGACCCAATGATGCAATGCACAACCCTCCTAAGCCACTTAGAATCTCTCAAAAGATTTCTATTTCATTTCTCACGGAGACTAAACATGTAATCTACTCACTCACTCACTCCGAGTAAGTCGGTATTGAAAAGGTGGCAGTCAGCTCTAACCTCTGATCACTAAAATCAAAGCGCACTTTGGAGTCTAGAGCCAAGAGATCATTAGTTAATCTCGTTAGGACACATTTCCAATTATCTTGTCTCTCACACACTGTGGAAACAAATTTATCTTAAGAGTCCTACGCATTATCCTTGTGATATTGCCAGAACATCTGAGTGATACGAAGGTATTCACAATGAAGATGGAAATCCTGCTAGAGCCAAAATCAAACAAGCTTTAGGTAGGTGACTTGTGCGATTCTACAAGAATCAAACTTGTGTCATCTGGAAAGAAACAATGGTGCGATTCTACATGAATCAAACTTGTTTCAGTATAAGAATTGATGGTTATTGAACAATTGACAAACAATCAAACTCTCGATGTGTTACAAAAACTTTCATAATTATCACATCGATTGATTTTTCAAATCAATTTTCTCTTTATTGCTAACTGTTTTATTACAGGAACATTTAAAGATGGAGATGGAAATACCCTGTACCAGCAGAGTCAAGTTCATAACCTAATGCTCAGACACGACCTACACTTGTTATGAAGTTATGTAAGATCTCATAAAGGTGTCAAAGTCCGCAAACCTATGATATCATATTATTCTTTCACAATTGCAATAGAGGCAATAGCATTACTGAGATGATGAGGATATTATGTTTGGTGATGATATCAGAAAGCCATGACTCACAATATAAACAAGTCAAATTGTGTACAAGCTCAATTATTATCAAAAGATCACTACAACAATGTACTAGATGTAACATGAAGAATCAAAAGACTACGAGCTGTAAGAGCTTAAGTTTAGTGTTTTCAAGGGTGACCTCCCTTAGGGGGAGATTGTTAGATATTAGAAAAAGACTCGGTCACCCCGTGTATTTATTGTTTATAATAGTTTATAGTTTAATAGTTAATCGTATGATTTTCGGTTTTGAACCAGGTACTTAATCCCGGTTCTTTGTAAGAACTATAAAAGCCTTTTCCAACTTTAGAAGAGGTAAGCTAGTCATTATTCATTTGGAAGAGGTAAGCTAGCCAAATCCAAGAATCATCATCCGAGCTGTGAAATATGATATCATACATTATACAAGCGTAATCAAACAATGAAAATCAAACGATTAAGAGAGTAAAAATTACACGATGTCTTCTATGGATTCGTGATCAATGATTGACCTTGGTGGCTGATCTTCTCTTTTAAGATTCAACTTTAGTGAGTATGGTATAAAGGAATTGATATTGCTCAACGAAAACTAGTTTTTTTGTCTCTCTTATTTATAGTGTCTAAAAAAACTCGATACCGTATACAGCAAGGTCGATACGCAGTATTAGCGCTGGATTCCTTGGATGTGAGCGCTAAGTTGTATAAATCTTTGAATATCATTCCTAATTTACATTGATTTTACTGTATATTGAATTGTTATCTCATGGATACGATCGTTTGTAGACAGCACTTGCGATATACGCCCCGTTTTGGAATTTGTCAAACGCTGTTTTCTTGTGAAGTCTTGGCGCCATATACACCGTATCTCTTATGTTGGATACGGTGGTATTGGTGAAATTTCCAGCAATCTTCAATGTCTTCGTTTTAGCTCCAATTATGCGCATTTTGCTTGTCTCAAAAAAAAACACTCCTGAATTACTGTAATTTATCAACTTTAAAAGCAATTTTAAGTTACCAATAATGCAATTAATTATATAAAAATAGGCAAATCAGATAGGATAAATGATATAATAAAGCGACGTTATTTGATGTCATCATCCAGTAATATAAAATACGATATGGAGAGCTATCCCAGTATCTAGCTCACTTGTTAGGTGTAACTAGACCCAGTTGAATGATAGGTCGCATATTCAACATGGAAACCCCCCAAAGGATCATGTGAGAAACTATAATTAGACTTTTCAACGATGAATTAAGTAAATCGGATTTTAAAACAAAAAACATTAAAATCTTTATTAAGATGGCAATAACCATGGGTATTAGGCCATAAAACCATTGTATTATACAAGTGTGATCAAATAAACCAAGGTAACTATTGTTTTACCGAACGATACCAAAAATATATAATTTAACAGTGTAAGGAAATTACACGGTGTCTTCTATGGAATCATGATTGATGCTTGACCTTTGTTGCTCTTCTTCTCTTTAGAAAATCATCTTTTATGAGTAAGGTATGAAGAATATGATATAGGGTAGGGAGCTTCTAACTTTCACCGAAAGTCGAACAAGGCAGGCCGTAACGACGGAATAGACATGCATGCTCGAACAAGTCCTCGTTTGAGTAGACACTAAGGTTAGTTGCTAGGAAAGGGAAGTAAAATGGGTGTTAAATAAAATTTACGAAACAAATAGATTAAGCCAACAAATAAGGTACGGTTGCTAGTAACTTTCCCCCGACCGTTCCATGACAAAGACTCAAACATATAGACAAACGCCTCGATCACAGAAATGACAAAGACAACCTAAGTTGGCGTTCCCATAACGGTCAACTTCCCTTACATCCCGCTCTTTACATACTTTTACAGAATAAGTGGTGATATCGGCCACTTTTTACAAGACTTTACATCGTTGATTTTTGTAACGTATCAACGAATAATCGATCCTTCCAAGTAATTCCTTCGGTATAAACTTCTTTTGAACCGACTATTTTTCTTCCTTCTTTTTTTTGCTTTTTCTCCTTTTTCTATTTTTTTTAAACAGTACATCATAAATTTCGGTTTAATTCCACCGTCTTCACTATCATAATTCGTCCGGATAATTTTTTCCTTGTAACACTTCTTCTTCGGACATGATTCATAATCGCGAAAGTAGCGAAACTTACGAGCTACATATTTTCCCATTGCATTGTGCAATTTCCCGACCATTACAAAGATAGAAAATTTTCACTTTGACACAGAAAATACAAAACTTTACACGAAAGCAACTAGCAACATTGATTGAAATAGGATTAATCTACACAGTAGGCTAAGGTGCAAAGGTGTAACGAAACATATAATATGGTGCAGAAAAAGAAAGGAATGGCTCAACAGGTTGTTTTAGGGAATCTTACTCTAAAAATGAGAGTAAACAAAGGGTTACACGGGAGTTAACTAACAAGTATAGTTAGTTAATTTTACGACATGTAGGCTATTTGGTTTAATCCTAGAAATTTATCAGTTGAACATGTTCCTCCATCTAAATCCATAGTACTAATCATTGCGGTATCGAGTGATATACCAGGCCAAGTTCTAAAGTCCACTATATCACAGACACACTCATAATTTTGTGGAATTTTTTAGTAAACAGTTGGAAACAGAATAGGCTTAATTCTCACAATATGTATCAAGGGTTATAGTGCAATAGGTAATATAACTAGTGATTTTTACAAAAGTCATGCTGCAAAGTTTTTTATTTTGGCGTTTTAAGCACTTTGCATGTTATTTTGTAAAAAGTAGATAAGACAGTTCTAATTCTCCATCCCCCACCCCCCCCCCCCCCACATAATTTATACAACGTCTGCATTGTATAGATAAAACAATTAAATAATAAGGGAAAATAGAATTAAAACGGAAAACTCCCTGATGTTTTGCTCGTGATAATTCTCCAAGTTGAGTTCGCGAGCAAGAATATGTTGGACAGCCCCCTTGAGATTTCAAGACTCCAACACTTCGAGATTTCCAGATTATAAATACTCCACCAATTTCTTCTTTTTGTTCAGTAAGGTCCATGTATTAAGTATAAGAAAACAAGTGCAATTCTATCTTGGGTTTGCAATGGTTAATATATAGGAAACAAAATATAAATACTGTACAGGGAGTCAATACGCCGTATCCATACCACAGGATACGCCATATTGATACCTGTAGAAAACAATCCTAAGTACGGGTCAAAAGTCGAATGTGTTGTATTCGTTTAACGAATACGCCATATTAACCAGTATGACAATAAAGTTTAAATAACTAAAAAATAAAGACAGGATAACGTCCAGATAGGCAATACGCCGTATCCATGGGGTTTGGATACGCCGTATAGATAGTCTGGGAAGACAAACTCGATAAGAAAATGAAAATATATTTCGGGTTATCTCCCGAGAAGCACTTTTATTTTTGTAAGAGTCTTTAAGTTAGACTCCCTTCAGCCTCACATTACACCATTATCGAATTCTATAACTTCATCATCCTCTTTATCAATGTTACCTTCGTAATATTTCTTCAATCGTTGGGGTACATCTTCAGACGAGAATTATAAAGTAGCACTTGATAGCCTACCTTAAAATCTTTATCACCACGAAGTCTAGAATCATGCCATTTCTTGGTTCGTTCTTTGTAAATTGTAGTATTTTCATAAGCATCATCTCTCAATTCGGCTAACTTATTAAGCTGCATAAGACGACTTTCGCTAGCAAGCGTTAGATCCATATTACATTGTTTTAATGCCCAATGTGCCTTATGCTTGATTTCTACGGGTAAATGGCATGCTTTCCCATAAACTAGTTTGAAAGGTGTACACCCTGTCGGTGTTTTGTAGGCCGTCCTAAATGCCCACAATGCATTGTTAAGTTTTTCTGACCAACCTTTAGGATTGTACCCCATTGATCTCTCTAGGATATGCTTAATAGCCCTGTTAGTAACTTCAGTTTATCCATTAGATTGAGGGTGATATGTCGTGGATAATTTGTGAGTCACACCATATCTTTGTAAAGCTTTTTCAAGCTGGGAATTACAAAAATGTGTCCCTCTATCACTAATCAAAGCTTTAGGAACTCCAAACCTAGCAAATAAATGTCTTAAAAACTTAACCACAATGCGCGCATCATTCGTAGGTAATGCTTGAGCCTTAACCCATTTGGACACATAATCGACAACCATTAATATGTATTTATTACCTCTAGATTCAGGAAATGGTCCCATAAAATTTAATCCCTAAACATCGAAAACTTCGCATACCTGAATGTTATTTTGAGGCATTTCGTTCCTTGAAGATATGTTCTCTGATCTTTGACATGCATTACATCGTCTTACGTACTCATTAGCATCCTTAAAGACACTAGGCCAATAAAATCCGGACTCGTAAACCTTCTTTGCGGTAACATTAACACTATGATGCCCACCAGTAGGTCCTGAATGACAATGCGCTAGAATTTCGAGGGTTTCACTTCCAGCCACACATCTTCTCATTATATTATCCGTGCATAGTTTAAATGCATAAGGTTCTTCCTAGAAGTAGGTCTTGACTTGCGAGGAAAAACTCTCTTTTTTCGAAGGTCCAATTTGGGAGAACAACATTTCCAACAATATAATTAACGAAATCCGCATACCATGGTTCATCGTTATTAGACTTGGATTTTAGCGCCATTAAATACTCGCCGGAGAATTTATCAGCAATTTCCCCTCTCAGTTAAAACCTCCATATGTGAATTCTCAAACCTAGATAAGTGATTAGTGCCAAGTCTTCTGCTTCCTTATGTTTCTCCAATACTTGACAATGGGTAGTGAAACTCGTGGGGTCTTTTTTTTTAATGGCAGTTTGTTGAGCAAGACAACTGAGCACCTATCATTCATTGTCTCAGTACAAGCTTCTTCAAGTTTGGATTTATTCTCCAGTAAACTCTTCAGGTATTTAACGTATTTTGGTATTTGCACTAGGGCTTCGATAAACGGAATATTAATATCGAGTTGTTTCAAGTTCTTTATAAAATTTCATTGCATTGCTTCTTCTTTTTCTTTTCTCACCCGGTTTTGGAAAAGGATAGATGACTGTTGTGGTTTTACCAATGGTTCAGTAGTACTTTCAGGAATACTTGAAGGTTTATTTTCCATACCATCATCTTGTTCAAATCTAGGAGGTTTATTCATGTCGATTCCAGTTTCATTAATTTCTTCACTACGGGTGGCTTCAAACGTCATCCTTCCTCCCCTAGTTGTCACTCCTTTGACTTTGTTTTTCAGAATCAAAACATTGCTCATAACCTTTGACAATTCGTTCACCTCGATCACCAGCTCACTCAATAAGTTGCTTTGTGTTTTTAACAAAAGCTCGCTGGTGGTTCTAAATTCTTTAATGAATATATCCATCTCCTCATGTTCACGTCTACCTTCATTAACGAATTTAGCCAATATTTCTTCCATAGTTAACCTCCTCATAGGGTAGTCAACAAGGTAAGGAGGCTCCCTGAAAACGGTGCCTAAAAAAAAGACACAATTCGAAGTAAAACTATTCTAGAAAACTAAACGAGAAAGCTAACTAAAACTGATGTTGTATCAGACAGTCGATACGTCGTATCAGTAACCTGGATACGACGTATCGATGTTTGATGTCGAATACGCTGTATTCAAAGAAAATGGATACGCCGTATTTAATAAATAACAGCAGACAGCAGAAAGACAAAACTAAATTTATACTAAAAATACCAATAAAAACAAGGATATAAACAATCACACTCCCCGGCAGTGGCGCCAAAAAATTGATGTGTCGTTGAGTAGGTGTTATTTTTGTTATTAAGTTTTACTATTTATTTTATGCCGACTGTACCTAAAAACAACACTATAACGGGCAGTGTACCCGATCAAATGTAGCTTAGTTGGTAAGTAGGATGTCGATCACTAAGAGTGGAAGTTAATTCTTAATTCTACTGGTATTTTATTTATTTAGGTTTAGTATTAATTTACCCTAATTATTCTAATTAACCTAAACTAACGCAAAGGGAGGAGGGTTTTAGCCTGAGAGACTGGCATGAGTTTAGTTCTAATTATCCTAAGGTGATGGAAAATAATGCACACAAGTGATTAACAAAATATAAGGAAGGGGTCAAATCTTAGGAAAAACGTACTAGTCAGTTTAATCTAATAATATGCTTTTGATTTGTCTATTCGGCATGGTTGTTTTAATTCGTTTGGTTGGTGGTATATCATTCCACAAGGTTAGGTTGGATCTTCTCCCTAGACTTGAGGTTTGTCGCTAGTTAATCTTGTCACAATTAACCTAAACCCGCATAAAGCTCACACCGTTGATTATAATTTATCTAGGAAACTATCTTTGTGGTTATATTGAATCTTAGCTCATAGAGGCTTTACCAACTTACTGCTTAATGGAAATTCATATACTAGTAGTCCACACCTAATTAACTACCTATGGAAATAGGATGTTATGTGTAATCCTATGTCACCGGCTTAGTCTACCTATCCACCTAACCATAGATCGAAATAGGGTTTTCTATTAGTGATTCAATTAGTTCTAGTATATGATATATACAGCGTTATATGTTTTTATCCTGGACTCTTAGCCTACGCCCAAACAACACCGAAGTTGCAACGCATTAAATATGTAGGGCTAGATCAGTTTGATGATAGGGGAAAACACATAATAAGCACTTTAACTGGGTTTGAAAGTGATTTAACTATAATCAAACAGCATCGAATAAAGAACAATCGATATAAAGATACATCAAAACATTATATTATCATAAACATAGCTAATACCTAAAGGTATTAACCAATAGTCATTGTAACAATACACGAAATCATAAATGAACGATTAAATATAATGCTAACCGAACGCGTATAGTGGAGTATAGAGATTACAAGAGTTTTCCCATTGATCGGACTAATTTTTAGGACCTTCTTGGCTTCATTGATCTTCTGGATATCGGACTTAGTGGTAAAAAGCATAATAAAATTCGTATTGAGGTTTTGTATCTATAGGCTCTAGAAAAGGGTAGATACGCCGTATTAAATGCAGTCAATACGGCGTATAAGGAAATTTCTTGGAGTAAGGACCAAGTTCATCATTAATTGCATTAATTGCAGGATCATTGACTGTTGATTGTATTAAATGCAGTATCTTTGACTGTTGACTAGTGAATACGGTGTATTAAATGTCCCAGGTACGGCGTATTGGGTCTTGATCCTTGGTGGTTTATTTGTGAAGTGCAGGCACGGATATTGATGTAAAACCAGTTGGTCCTTCTTCGTTGACCAAAGTATTATATACGGCGTATCGTTAATGTGGATACGGTGTATTCTTCAAAGTCATGCAATGGTCTTTTAGTTCGTCAAGTCTTGGATATGGCGTATGCTTCTAGAATGATACGCAGTATAGGATGTCAGAATCAATAGACTTTCTCGAACTCTTCGTTTATGCTCCAAAATACGTGCCTTTTATATAAACTTCACCAATTACTCCAAAATCACTGCAAATAACAACTTTAAGCAATTAACTACCAAATCTTGCAATAATTATATAAAAATGGGTAAAATACTTGGAATAAATGATGCTATAAAGTGATGTTATTTGATGTCATCAATTATCCTAAGACTAGTTTTGCATAACTTGTTATACTTATTTTGTAATGATTTACTGTTTAAAAATGAACTACTATAGTAGGGAGTGTCAGAGAGTACCTCATTATTGTCAAATGCCATGAGACAAATTTCTTCCTTCCTAGAGTCATCTTCACTGTCACTCCGACACCCACCAACGAATGCCTTTTGATCGGTGTAGGAGTGTTTGGGACAATCACTTATGAAGTGATTTGGATCTCCGCACTTGAAGCACCTACGATCTTCTTTCTCCTTTTGTCTTCCTTAATCTTTCGGAAGTTCTTTTTGTCGTCATGAGGTTGGCGGACAAATTTTTCTCGTCTTCTAAAGAACTTTTTGAAATCTCTTACGGCCATGACATATACTTCATTGTCACTCTCCGAGCAAGATACTTCTTCATCACTTGAGACTTTTCTTGCCTTGAGTGCTAGTGACTTGTATTTTTCTTTCTTAACTTTGGAGATCTTCGAGTCCTTTTCAAGCACTACCTCATGGACTTTAAGGTTGCCGATGAGCTCATCTATAGGTAATGTTGATAAGTCTTTGGATTCTTCTATTGCGGTCACCTTTGGACGCCGCTTGGTGGGGAGTGTCCTTAGAAATTTCCTAACATGATTACGACTTGAAAAAGATTCATCAAGTGCTTTTAGAGATGTAATAATAGTATTAAATCTAGCAAAAACATAATCAATAGTTTCATCATCGGAAATAACAAATTCTTCATATTTTTGGACAAATAAGTCTATTTTGTTATTTTTAACTTGCTTATTACCTTGATGAGTAATAATTAGTGAGTTCCAAACATCTTTAGCCGTATTACACATGAAAATTCTTTCATATTCTTTTTTGGGTAAAGCATTATATAAAACCATTTTGGCTTCATCATTTTTAGAAATTATTTTCTTATGACTTTCTTCAAATTTCTCATAAGGAATGATTTCATCCTTACCATCCTTGTCTTTGATGGTAGGTTTATAGTTGCCATAAACTATAATGTGTCAAAGATCAATATCCTTAGACTTTACATAAGTTTCAAAACGGTTTTTCCAATATATAAAGCAATTAACCTCAAAGAGAGGTAGTCGTTGCATAGATTGACCTTCTTTGTAGTCTTCCACATCTATTATCGTTTTTAGGGGACGTTTGGTATGATGGAATGGAAAGGTGAGAAACAGAATGAGAAAGATTTCCTTAGTTTGGTACATCAAAGAATGAAAATAGAAAATTAAAACATGATTCTTTGAAAAGTAAATCCATTCTTTAGAAAAAGTAGAGAATTGTGAGAATCACCAACTTGAGAATAAAAAAACTATGTAAAAAAGAGAAAAATCATGTGTGTGGCACATGCTTTTCATTTATATTGTTGTTCGTTAAAAAATTTTAAAAAATTTTCGTACTTTTGAAAATCTTAATTTTTTTAAATAAATTTAATTTTTTTCGTAGAAAATAATTAACTTTAAAAAAAATTAAAATTTAAAAAGTACGAAAAAAAATTTAAAACTTTTTATAAAATAAAGATTTTAAAAAGTTGGAAATTTTTTTAAAATTATTGTAAAATTTAAAAAAAATATTTTTTTAAATATAAAAAGTACGAAAAAAGATTTATTTTTTTTAAAATAAGTTCAATTTTTTAAAAAACATGATATTCCTCACATTGATTCTGTAATAGGTACCAAAAATATGAATCTATCATCTTTTTTGGAACTTTTTCTCTTTCTTTACGATTTCATTCTTGACTTCATTTCCATTCTTTACGATTCAGTTGTACCATTAAAGATTTAAAATACAATATATTTTAAAAGCTTTGGTAACATAACTCTTGATGTCAATTGTGGAAAACTAGAAGGGGAGGAGGGTTGAATAGTTTTCTTGTTTTAAGATTTACTTTTCAAAATTTTGTTATGATCTTATGTGAAGTTTGCACAATATTGATGTTTGGTTTGAAAAGAAATGTAATGCAAGAAAGTAAAGAGTTAGAAAGAAGGAACCAAGACGCAAGCGTTTATAGTGGTTTGGCTACAAGGAAACCTTCCTTGCCCTACTCCACTCCCCGAGTCACCTACTCGAGAGTTAGTAAACACTAGTCACCAAACTCCTTTCAACCGGCGGAGAAGCATCACAACATCGCTTACACCTTTTAACGGTACAAAGCTAAATACCGGATTTTTCACACGGTAGAATCACACCAATATCACTACACTTGGTTTACAAAGAGGATAAATACAACTATAACTACTATATGGTGTACAAGAATCAGAGATATGATCTTGATGATGCGAATGGAGATGCGAAACAAGATACTTGGAACTTGATCGTTTGAAAGGGGTGTTTGGCAATTTCCTTTTTGAAGAGAATTACCTACAAATGCT
This sequence comes from Tanacetum coccineum, assembly GCA_026074375.1. Classification (NCBI taxonomy): domain Eukaryota; kingdom Viridiplantae; phylum Streptophyta; class Magnoliopsida; order Asterales; family Asteraceae; genus Tanacetum; species Tanacetum coccineum. Next base: position 29,440 of record BQNB010036260.1, read on the forward strand.
AAAAGAAACTAAACAAGAACTGATGAGAAGAGAATGATCAGTAGATTAGAGAGTTTAGATTTGGAAAGGGGTGCATAAAACATGAGAAATGGCTTGGTATTTATAGCCAAAAAACTGCACTGTAGCCCGGTTCTGTCGGTTCCATTGCAGAAGGGAACCAGCCAGTGTTCTTCAGTGGAACCGGCCAACAATAACCAAATTCGGATTTTGTTATGCAAAATCTTGAGAGACCATATGTAATCTTGTAAGATTACCCTAAGGTATGTTGTATTTGATAATGTCATGAATGGTGCAAGTGGTATTTAAATTATTTACTTGTAATTCTAAGTATTTCTAAAAATGGAAAGGTAAGAGTTGATATAACATGTATGTGATTTGGGTAATTTGCTTTAGCGCGATTTTATTAGTTGTTATCAACAAAACATAGTAAGATCGTAAGATAAAAATAAACGTTTTTACTGGTTTATTTGTATTAACATATGTGTTTCGAGGCAAAAGCCCAACCAAAGTCGAGTCCGGCCCAACACTATGTAACTAGGCGTCCCTATTAGGGTTTAAGCCCTATATATACCCCTCTCTACACATGAAAGGGGGTTGGTTGTTTGTGTTTTCCCCACACTTGATGCAATACAACATCCTTCCATCTCTTTCACTCTCTAATATTCTGTCTACTTCTCTCTCTATATTTCTACCAACTAGTGATATTGTGGAAGTAAAATGGTATATGTATTAAGGCCTACATTTTAATATCGGCAAGTGAGCATGTTCATTGTGCTTATGAATTCATCTTGTAACTCTTATATAGTCTTTATGATAATATATTTCACATTTTCAAAAAAAAAAACACACTAATTTAGTTTGTAACAAAATATTAGATAAGCTTTACTTCTGATCAACACCAAAAAAGAAAAGAAATTATTTGGAAAAAAAAACAATTTATTTGCTCAAAACGAAACTCGACCCGAAGAAAATAATTATTCGCTCAACATCAAAAATCGACCTGAAAATTATTTTTTACCCGAAAGACCGATTTTTGTTTTACAAAAATCAGTGCATACCCTGTCGAGAATTCCTGGGTCTGCGTCTTACCTCAAAATATTTAGAGGTCTAAAGTTAATATTAAAAATGAAGCTGCTTTTATTTATAGAAGTTTAGGTTTTGCAATTTCTTTAATTGTATTATATTAAGTCGTTATTAATTTGGCCTGTTTGGGCATCAGGGCTCGAGCTTAGTGAAGTCCTAACAAATCTAATGAAATCAAGGGGTGACAGAAAAACCGAAAAAATTGAAACCGAACCAAGCCGAAAACAATTGAATCGAACTAATAACCGAACCGAATTTGTCAAATTGAACCGAACTAAAAATCCAGTCTTCAGGTTAGATATAGGTTTGACAGTTTGAACCTAAAACCGAAATCATATAAATATATATAGTTTTTGTATATTTATATATTTTTATATTTAAAAATACCATTAAAATTTTATCATAATATAGAAAAACACTTTTTATACTTGAAATAATATTTTTTTCTAAATATCTATGTAATTTTTTTTAAATAAATGGTATAATTCGGGTTATTCGTGTCAATCCGAAAACCGAACCGAATTCAAATTCGGTTTCCGGTTCGGTTCGGTTGATTCTAGTTCGGTTCGGTTCGGTTCGGTTTTCGATTTGATAAAAAAAATTAACCGAAATAACCGAACCGAACAACCCGATAACCGAACCGATCAACACCCCTAATGAAATCCTAACAAGTATAAATAAAAGAACATCATTATAAAACGAGATAAAAGAACTTATCAAAGTTACCGACATTCATTAGAATGAAAAAGATTCAAAATTCACGAAATATAAACGAATGTTGCTTGAACTAATATCACGCAAAATTTCTAATGGTGTGATTAGTTAAAAGAGAACACTTGTTTTTATAAAATGTTTTGTAAAAAATAAAATAAAAAAAGTTACGTACAAATCAAAATTTTCTCATCAAATTTCCTTATAAATAGAAAATTTACGTGTCAAAATATAACAAGAGCACTACAAAGTACAAACACGTCTTTTTTGTGTCTTTTATTGCCTTGTAGCCCGTTCTTTTTTATCAAATTAAAAAGCAATATCATATGAATACAGTTTCTTATATTTCGTGAAAAATTAATTAAAACAACTCATTTTCTCGCAAAGCTGAAAATAGAAAGCTTAGATTTCTTTTTCTCAAACTAAACGCACTCCTATAACTTTTTACGGTATGTGAGGAATCGGGAGTAGTCTTTGCTACACCGACCACTACATTGGGTCAACCGCTAAACTCTGGTACTTTGCATAAGCTTATTTTATATGACATCCTCCCTCCGTCTCATTTTTATTGTCCATATTTTCATTTTGAGATTTCCTAATTTAATTGTCCACTACTAAAAATAGATAGGGAAGTTTGATCAAGTTTACTATATTACCCTTGTTTGAAATTATTATTACAAACTTTAAAGAAGACTTTAATTAATTAGCTAAGGGTAAAACTGTCATTCTGTCAAAAAGTAAGAAAGAGAAAACAGTAATAAATGCACTTTTTCTTAAACTGTGTGTTTTTTGTCGGATGACAATAATTTTGGGACGGAGGGAGTAATTTTGTAGGGGTGTTTATGAATTCGGTTATCGGGTTATTCGGATTGATTATTTCCTTTTAACTTTACGGTCTCGACTGTGCTCTATAGTTATTGGTACAAACATCTTGCGCTATAACCACTTTGCTTGTAACTTTGTATGAAGAATTTTTCCACGAGCACATCCAACTACTCGTATCTGGACCTTACCGCCATTAATGAAAACCATCAGGCCATTCACTATTCTCATCACTAAAACAAACCTTCCACCGATAAGCCTATCAATCTCCGAGTATTGAGAAAGAATTAGCAACTCACAGTCATGGTCTCTTCTAACGCCGAAAGCATGTATTACACCTACTGTTTTATCTCAGGTCTCCGTGCCTGATCATTATCCTCATCAAACGAAATAGCCATCAACCACCCAACATACACCGCCAACAGCCTACGGACTTCCTCACTCTCGCTACTAAAAGACTACTCACTATCTCAGTTACTTTCAGCCCACCGCTACATAAATCCTTACCCACGGTCCCCCCATTTTCTCACACTCCCAACTCCACTTGACCAATCTTACCCGTACCCTGCCCTCTACAACTTGGTCGAACCCAAACTCCACCCCTGCTACCACAGACCCTTTTTCTTTAGATTTGCCTACTCCCCACCCCAAAACCACGCCCCCCCACTGCCTTCTTACAAGACTTTCACTGAGGCCACTTTAAAAATAGGAGAGCAGAGGTCTTTGTTTGCCGCTGCCACGGTAGAAGTACCACAACTCGTCACGTATGTAATCCCTCCACAATTCCTTTACTAAATTGCCCGATAACCGAACAAACCAGCGGAACACCGCACCGCACTATCCGCATTTAGAATTATTGAACTCTCTCGACCTACACCGACCCACTCCCCGATAACCACACCCCCTGCACGACCTTCCCCGTTATCAGACTCGCCATTGCCTTCTTTAACAGTGTTTTACAATCTCTACGGGCCATCCGTGTCACCGATGAGCTATCTTTGAAACTAAACCCGTCACCTGTGCCTCTATCTCTGCGAGGATGTACCACAACATCATCCAACCTTGCATTCCGGCAGGTCTCCTACTCGCCTCCAAACCAACACCCATTACAATTACACCTTCCAGATTATGGCCGGCAACGGCCAGTTTCGTATATGTTTATTTATTTCTGTTATTGTTTTTAATAGGTTCTATCTATGGCTGGAATCAACTAGCCTCTTCTACCCAACTCACTACATCCAGAAATCAACTAATTCACCTTCGCAACGTATCCCCTCTTCTCTTGGTTCTTCTCCAAGTCGCACACCATGCCGACTGATACCAACGGACTCTCTCCCTTAGACTGGGACATCATTACTAACCATAGTCTGCGAGACTCTTCTCCATTCCCAAATTAACTTTCACTCTAGTTAATGGCGTCCACATGTGTATTACAAGGCCAACAGCCATTTCATCCCCAGGCAACTCCTAGCAGTCCCCTCCACTACACCTTATCAAAAAAAAATCCTTAAGCCACTTCCTTATCACACAATACCCTATATAACCACCCAATCAACCTCCCACTCCCAAGCACCGGTAAATCCAACCCCCACCCAATCCCATCTCAACACGCTGCGACCCCACAATCATGCCTTGCCCAATCCAATACACAACACTTTTTAGACCACCACATGGCTCCCATGGTTCCCCCAGTCACTCACGACCATTACTATCCCACTTCTCCCTAATACCAACCCAATTAATGTCATCAGCTCGTACATTATCCGCACTACAAAAAGAAAGATCATATGACACCGAACTAATCAAGGATCTCTCTGTTACGCGGTATGGGCCGTAATACAACCAAGGCCAAAGCCCCGTATTCATCACCGTCGTTCCTCAGTTCAAAAAAAGGACTGAAACTTGACGCTTTTGCGTAGACTATTCGAGATCTCCCAATGACTCTCTAGTCACTCAATCGTACCGCTTTCTTCTCCGATATCCCACACTATTGAGATAGCTCCTGAGATGAGTCACCAAGGCGCAGACAATCTTCCTCTTTTCTCCCAAAACACGATCTCTAGAAAAGAGCCGGCTACCAACCTAAATCCGGATTCTCTACCGGACGATATTTCACAAGACAGCATTCTGGATCAACTTCGACTGGGCACTCTATTGAAATTTTACAGAGTCTTGATTGCCCTCGTCTCTTCCTAAAGTGCCATCTACTTTTCAATCAGCTATGAACACTCTCGTTTCGTTCAGATGCTATCACGCAAAATCTTCTGGTTTTTTGAATGAATAGTAATTGGAATTCAGCAAATACCCTAGAACAACATTATGCCATTTTGGGGAAATTTGTCTTTCTTACATTGTAAGGAAAGACTTCAATATCACGCCATGGTTGTACCAAATGGTTGTTCTCGGCACAGACTCCATTCCCGTTCTACGTAGTCATATTATTTATCAGCAAATGGCGTCGTGCGATCCAGAAAAGATCTCCGCTATCCAAGCCTTGGCCCAACCCCCAGCCTGTCAATCACGAACTTAACGAAGCCTTTTTGGGCTTAACCCGGGTTATTACCAGGCAGGTTCATCTAAAAATATGTCACATAGCATCCCCCCTTAACGACCTCCTCAAAAAAACCCAGGCCTACGTTTTAGCAATGGACGTAAAGAGTCAGCCGGGGCTGCTTTTAAGACCCACTGAAAGACGCCATGCCTCATGGCGCCCTTCCAATTGTTTAATGAGGTACTTTCGACATCTACCATCTGGATGAGCCTCTATTAGGTCGGAGCTTCGGGGGTGGGCGGAGTGGGGCGTAGTGCGGGGGGGGGAGAGAGGGGGGGGTGGCAGTCCATTCGCTGAAAAAAGTAGGAATTTCCTTTCTCCAGTTAGAATCTGTTGATCGTAGTCATGGTACATTTTAGAAGGTTTCGGTATAACTGTATGCCCATTACCGAAGCCATAAAAAAAGGCGGCCAATTACCTTTCTTGTCAAACGCTTACGGTCTGTTACTGAAATCAGAGATTGAAAGACAATTATTCACAATAAAATGACTTAACATAAGAGCTACTCGATATGAGGATGTCTATTTGGGTGGGGGTGGTTTTAAAGAGCGTCAGGGAGGGTGGGACGAGGAAGGCGCATGGATAGTTTTAATGGAGGTAGTGAGTGTTTGGTAAAGTTAATGACTATAGGGTTGGGGGGGGAATGTGAGGTAAAAATAGGAGTGAGTATTGGATATAGAGAGTTAGGAGGTTTAATTGAATTGAAAGTGAATGTTGGGGTTATGATTGGGGTGATAATTGGTAAGGTTTGGATAAGATATATGGGATGTAGAGTGGGTGTTAATTGTGAGGGTTGGGTGGATTTATGGAATATTGGAGTTGAGATTGTGGGATTGTTGTGAATATTTTATTAAGTGGGAGATAGATGGATGGGTTGAATAATTAGTAGAGGAGTATTAAGGTTGTTGGAATGTTAAATTTTTGGTGGTATTGTGGGGGATTTAGGGATAATATGGAATTAATTTTTTGGTAAATAATATATTTAAGGTGGAATAAGAATTGAATGGGTAAGTTAAAAAATATTTTAATGGGATTAGTATTGTATTGGAAATAGATGTATATGAGAAATAGGATAAGGTTTTATAAATGTGGGGTTGGGGGGTAAGAATGGATTTGTGGAAATATGATGAATAGTAGTAAATAGTATAAAAATTATAAGAGAATATTTGGAAAGATTTATTTTAAATATAGTATAGATTGTAATTTATAATTTAAATTTTTAAGTAAAAAAGATGTGTTTGAATAGGAGGGTTTATATGTTGATAAATGGGGGATAATTTATGATGATATAGTGGGATATTAATAAAAGTTTAGGTGGGGATTTTGTTGAGGATTATGTGAAGGGTTGAATTAGGAGGGATGGAGGACATGGTAGTGAAAAGTAGAAGTTTAATAGTAAGTGTAGGTGAAGTTGGGAGGTGTTATATTGAGTAATGGATGAGTGATGAATTGGTGAATGGATTTAAAGGGTGGTTGTTAAGGTTATTGAATGGGTATATAATGTGTTGTTGTTATAAGATTGAGTATAAGGATATGGTATAATAAGGAGTTTGGTTGAAAGATTTGTAAGTGTTATTTAGAGTGTATGTTGGGAATTTATTGAATTAGTTTTGAGATGGTGTTTAATTGGTTTGGGTTGGGGGGATAGGTATAAGAGTTTAGTATTGTTATGGTGATGGTGATATTGGGTTTTATTTTGGGTGATTTAGGTAAGGAAAGTGAATGGAGGTTTTTTGTGGGAAAGGTATTGTTAGGGGGTGAGAATTGGTTGGAATTGGGGATTAAAGGGAGGAATGGGGGAATGGGGCTTATTGTTTGAAAAATGTGAATTGAGTAAGATTATTGGGGAATTGTTGGATAAATAGAAAATAGAATAGTAATGGAAATAAATTTAGTTATTTATTAGAATTGTGGGTTTTATTTTATAAGAAGATGAAATTTGGTTTATATAAATATGAAGCTCGTTGAATAAGGGTGTATAAGTAGGGGTGTGTGATTAGGAGATTAATTAAGATTATAAGGTATATGTATGTAAGGAGATTGTGGTGGGTTTGTTATAATTGTAAATGATGCAATTAAGAATAAATGAAATTAGATACCATAATGTAGAATAAAAGGTTTAAGATAGAAGATGTAATAAAGGTACTAAGTGAAGAACAAAGTGAAATAGTGCATATGCTTAGCGAATTAAGGAAATCAAATGTATTTAACATAGGTTCCTATTGTGTTGATAATAGTTAAATATAGTGTAGGGTGATTTTTCATGATGTAGTTGTATTTAATGTGTGATATTTTTAGATACTGACAAAGAAATTGCATCCATAGTGTGATTCTTGATATTTGAGTACGGGTGAATAGAAATATATAATGACGATAGAAGTACACTTACATTGGGGCAACCGCTAAACTCTGGTACTTTGCATAAGCTTATTTTATATGACATAAATTTTGTAGGGGTGTTTATGAATTCGGTTATCGGGTTATTCGGATTGATTATTTCGGTTAAATTTTTTTATAAAATCGAACCAAATTGAATTCGAATTTTACTTAAATGAAAACCAAATTTAAATTTGATTCAGTTTTCGGATTGACCTGAATCACATCATTTATATTTAAAAAAAAAATTAATTATATAGATTTTTATATGAATTCGGTTTTCGGTTTGACAGTTAAACCCATATTCAAAGCGAAAACCGAATATTTAATTCGGTTCAATTCCGTTTTGAAAAATCCGGTTCGAATATAAGTTTGATTCGATTTTTTCGATTAAGTTCCATTTTGGTTTTCGGTTTCTGTGGGTCTTACCCGAATTCGCCCCTAGAATTATGCGTGCGGATTAATAAGTCAATTTGGATCCTTCTGATCCTCCTGATCCTCATGGGCTTATATTGTCAACTTATTTGAGCTAGGCTCGAGAAGTTAAACATGCATGCTTTGTAGCCCAATAAAAAATAAAATTGAAGGTCTTTAAAATTTAGAAGATTACTTTACCAACTTATATTATATACCATGTTTATGTAACTTGTTACTAAAGTTTTATACATCTGTGACAATAGCGTTTACACCCTTAAATATGTAACTTGTTACTAAAGTTTTACACAACAGCCAATTTTGAAAGGTTACTTTATTCTTTATCGAAAAAATTTATATGTTTCTCCAAGGAGTCCAAGAAAACACATTTCGATTCAAATTGAAGCAACACAAATTTCCTTCTTTTGGTTTATCTATAACAATCATAAAGCTCAAACACAATTGTTGATGTATTCTTTTTGAGAAATTTTTATAGTTCCTTCCAGGAGCGTTGGTGGTTTTAGTTTAGCAATCTGTTGTGCTTGTAGGCTTCTTTTTGCCAAGTTTTGCTTTTAGGGGCCTTTTGCCTTTTCTATCTTGTTGAGGAACTGGGTTGCCTATTGTTTGTATGTTTTGGGTTTTTGTTTATATAAAATTGTCCATTCAAAAAAAAAAAACAATTGTACCCTCTGACCCACTAGGATACATATATTGAATAACAAAAATATATAAACCGTTGCATAGCCGCCCGTAACCTACTTGGATACATATATGGAATTAAGGGGTATTAATAAATATTTACATTTGTTGTAGTGCTTCCCCTTTCAGAATTGTTACAGTAACATGGTTTTAATATTTTTTAAATCCTTATGAACAGTAAAAAACTGATAAAGTATTCAAAGATTTATCTATCCCCCCTCTCACAATTCCTCAACAAATTATTAGTTTAATGGTTATGAACAGTGATTTAATCATAAACTAATGGGAGGTGCAATAGGAGGTGGGTAAATTAATCATAAATTAATGTGACGTGGTTATACAATGAGATTATTCAAGGGGCGTTGACCTGCACTACAGGTGTCTCATATCTATCTTATTCACACCATAACAATCCACGTGTTCATTCCCACCATTTTCTTAAGCTAATCATCCTAGACAAAACTTTCATCTACAACAAAAGTTGGGATGCGCGGCTTCATTAGCAAAAAAAGAGGTTTGTAAACCCTAATTAGACAATATACTAATTATGAGATTCTTATTTTGTCTTTTTGTGGCATGGGCTCAAGGTTCTTCTTTGGGCTCTCATTTTGGGCTTTATGTTTGGGCCGGCCCATTTGGATTTTTTTTACTTATTCAACATTTGTGGCGCGAATATAATAGCGTGCAATATACAAGTAGGTAATATAAAAAAACAAACTATTAAATATGAGACCGAAAAAATAAACCCGCGCAAAATACAAAAATAAAATTTAATGCCCCGCAACAACGCGTGAAAAATTAACGCCCCGCAACAACGCGCGGATAATCCTGCTTGTTAAATTAATCAAACATGAATAGGTTTATTCCTTTAGAAACATTTTAGGGTTTTTTGTTTTGATTGTTCCATAATTCATACTCATATCTTGAAATCAATGTTTGGTGATTATGTCTTATCTTCAGGTTGGAGACGCGGTATTCATGGATAATGAGATTGTGTTTAAGGAGTTAGAGCAACAAATTTTTGTTTCTGGGTTTGTTTTCTTATGCATCTTTAATATAAAAAAAATTGTTTACTATATGTGATTGTTATATGAGAGATCTAAAAATAAGCTTAAACAAACACCCCTTAATTTTTTGGGTTTTAGGTGTTTTGTATGCTATGCTTGAAAGTATTAAAAAAGATTAGATTTTGATGATTAGTTAGGCCGATATTAGGTTTTTGGATATAATAGAGTGGGGTTATGACATGGGTTTGTGGTTAATTTAGCTTAATTTTGTGTTTATTTTAATTGTTAAATGTTGTTGCTTTTGTCAATGGCAGAATATGTTTTAGATCAGGTGGGAATTCATAGTGGTGGTGGATGGATAATGGCGACAAATTTGGTCGTAATCAGGGTCTTTTAAAATTGAGTGTGCGTCCGTAAAATTGAGAATTTTTTTTGGTTTTATTCCGTTATTTATTAAATCAGTCAAGTTGCCTAAATTTTGGTATACATTTGTAGGATTATATGAGCACAATAGAGTTCTTTGTGGCGCCATTCTTGGTTCAGAAATGGGAAACCAAAGGTAAAAATGGAACAAAAGAGGCGACCCTGCGGCTCGATTTGATTAGTAACTCGGCATCTCAGCCAATTAGTACAAGACTACAGGTGTTATGGTCGTCAACATCGGGCATTGGTTGACTCATTAAAAAACATGAAAAATCGATCGAGGAATTAAAAAAGTTTCTCTAAGATTATTAAATAACATTTAGTTACCCACCCTAATCCTGGAAACTATATTTCCGTTTATTTTGCTTTGTTGGATTGTTTTTCGAGTGGCCGTAGTAATGTTGAGTACTTTAGTTTTCTTGAGATGTTATGTATAGTGCAACTGATCATTAAAAAAGCATCAATATTTTTAAGGGCTACAATAGTGTTACAACAGTGGGTATAAGTTTAGCAAGTTTTTAAGGTTTCATTGCAAATTAAGTTTTCCGTGATATGACCTGTTTCATGTCAGTGTGGTACAAAAGAACTTCGGGTATATAAAGATTATCTAATACAACCGACACCTGTTCATGTTCTTGCACTCTTTTTGGTACAGTTTCCTATTAGTTTCTTGATTGCTTTTTAATATTTGGACCTTGAAGCAGAATTATTTCAACTTCTAATGATCTAGCCTATAGTTTATGCATGTATGTATACTCTAAACAACAGGTTACATGAAATTCCTATAGTTTGTTAACTTTGTTGTGTTAACATTTATTTATCCTAAGTTTTATGATGTAGTTAACAATTGCAATAAGAAATGAAATTCATATATTGCTAACTGGTGTTTGATGAATTATGTATAAGGGTGCAAGTAAGTATTTGAGTACACATGTTTTTAAATATATTTAGACAGTATATATAATGCTAAGAAATCGTTGATGGAATTTGTACCACATCCGAAACTTGATCATTGTTGGGAATAGTCGATAAGCTGATCGAAACACTAAAAATCAATAGCTAATTTACATATCCCATTTCAACATATGTTGAACATTTTACTATGTGGTTACTAACGGGTGAGACAATGGTTGCGGTAACCTCAATCTGCAGGCCAAGCAAAAGGACATAAAGAAACTAAGGGTGACAAATGTAATAGTCGTTCAATTTTTTACCTGTTTGACCATAAATTATAAATAAACTGACTCGCATCTTTGATAAGCAAATGGGTCGATCCATTTTTTGCTTCAAATTATTTTTTTAAATGATGATCTGCACCAGCTTAATGTCACATTGGGGCTGAAAGTAATTTTTATTTCGCTAACATGTCAGATGGTCATACTTTAAAAACATGAATGAGATTGGAAAATGCCATACGGGTCAAAAGTGTTGAAATTACTCAAGGTTTACTTAAATGCTTATAGGTGTTTTATATTGCAGGTTGTTTTTGGTTTCCCCATCCGACTCTGATGTATTAGGAATAGGAAATTTTTTATCCAAAACTAACGATGATGGATCATTCTTGCGTGGAAACTAGAATAAAGATCTTAAGGTATTTTGGCACAAGTGAAAATGTTGGACATCAACTTCTTTAATTCATACATTCATAATATTGATCACGTCTTAATTATTTGTTACCACTTTTCCATTCTTTGCATAGATTGTTTAGGTATAACATGAATAACTTGATTCATGATGGTCACCTCGAAGAATTACAATGGTCGTGTATGCATGTATTCCCATCAAGACCTATACAGTTAGACTTACCAATAGATAATATGATTGCTCTTCACATGTCTTACTAACCTGTCTTATAGTAACCTATAATTATACAAGAAAAACATATTTATATTTTAATCTTGAAGCTAAAACTGACTTTAAGAACAAGGTGATTCAAAGTAAGGGTGAGAGTAGAATAGGTAATAATAATGTAGGTTTTGACAACAATATGTTTCTAATCAACATCAAAAATGACATGTGTCCACCTTTTGTTTTGATTAAAAAATCACCTTTATTTTCAAATTGAAATATCTTTTTATCAATTTAATTTTATTATGATCTAATTTCATCATATTTTTTAAAATTTTGTGCTCTTTAATTCAACATACATTTTGTTATATTTTATAATTTTTTTGTTTTTTACATTTTTAGTGGTTTATTTTATGTTGATTTATATTTTTTACAACTTTAACCTTAATTAAATATAAACTTGATACGTTAAAACTATATACTTTCGGAGAGTGTGTTGTCTCTTTACATGCGAGAATGATGATGTTAATATGGTGTTGCGGGAAAGCTACGGGAAACCCAAACGAACACATACATTTAAAGTGTTGTGAAACGAAATTACTAAGCGGGTAGGAAATTGCGTAAATAGTTGAGTTAGTAAATTTTCTATTACCGCCGCTATGCGCGGGTAACCAACTAGTTTATATTTTAATCTCGAAGCTAAAACTGACTTTAAGAACAAGGTGATTCAAAGTAAGGGTGAGAGTAGAATAGGTAATAATAATGTAGGTGCTGACAACAATATGTTTCTGGAAGCACCTAAACTTCGGCAGATTTTTAAACCAAAAGCTTAAATGAATTTGAGTTTGGTGATTTGAAAGAAAAACGCTGACAAAGAATTTAGTCCATATATGCTCTTGGGTGAGGGAGGTTTGAAAAGGCCCACTTAGGTTGGCTTGACCATAACACATTTTCCATTTCATCATCAACGAGTACTTTTATAGTCAACTCAAATCATCACGATTTTCATTGAATATATTCAGCGGTATGTAAAGTTTGACATTCATCCACATTACTTTCCAATTCTTGGACAGATGTTCAGCTAGCAATAGGAAAAGAAACATGACTCCTTCTTGGAATGGGGGCCAACATGTACCATTCATCTGTGTTATTAGGACAACACACAGATGAATCGATTGTTGCTTTACCTGTTGATGAATTGATCAAAAAGACTGGTGGATTTGCTGGCCACTTCCTTGGTGAGTCATGTCTAACTTCAAATTAACTTCCTTTGCTTTAAAATGGCCATGTTCAAACAACCTCTAAACCAGATTTTTGTAATGGTAATTTGTACTATTTTGCAGTCTAAACCGGCCCTCAAAAAGACTCTTCCAAACAGTTCCTTTTATTCAAACCCTTTCTAGACAACCCCTTATAACTTTTCAGAATAATTATGTCTAAACACGCCCCTTTCGTTAAGATATTATAGAGATGTTGGTATTTGCAAATACAAAGAGTTGTTCACAATTCGTATGATAAAGCGTTCTGTTTGCTGGTACATTGTAATACACGCACCAAACTGGTCAGAGGTCACTTTTGATGCACAGTATCATTAAGCATATGGATTATAGGTGTCACAATTGGTACTAAGGGTAGTTTATTCTTTTTGTCACTATCATGTGGCTTCTAAAAATGACATAACAACCATAATGAATTGAATGTGAGAATGCAATACTTGCTTATTTTAATATTACTTATTCGTTTTTGTAATTATTATATAATTTACCAAACATAATTTTTGTGTTGTTTTTTTGTTTTGCATAGAGTGTCAACGATTTTAGGTCTTGACCTCTCCTTTTTAGTCGTTTGGAATTTTTAAATTTAAATTGCGGACACATTAAAATTTCCTTTTGATTTTGTTTTAATTTGACTTGGAATTTAGATCTCTAGCTGGATTTGAATACCTTAGTAGAGAGCCAAAGACCCTAACGTTAGTAGTTTGATTGGAATAAAGATCTTAAGGTATTTTGTTTTATTTTTACCCAACAACTTCCTGAAAATCAAATCAGTTTTGAAAACTGGATCAAAATACCTTAGCTAACGAAGTATTACTAAATCAAAGCCTTGGTTAAAAAATCCAAATAGGTATATATTATAATGTTAGATAACATATAAGTGATCATTCTTGCATCTGTGGAAATGGCCTTTTTAGGTTGTCCAAAAAACTTAAAGATGTTAAATGTGATTACAAAAAAAGTGTATAATCGGAATTGTCCATTTTGTTGAGTAACTTGCATGATTTAGGATGTTATATCCATTGTTGGGATTAAAAGCCTTCTTGAAGTTACTGCTGCTAATGTTTGTGTTACTGTTGCTAAGCTAAAGTTAGTGTTGTTCATTAACTTTAATGAAAAATATGATAAGTAGTTAGTACTGCTAGTTCATAGTTACTAATGCTAGTATATATTAGTACTGCTAGTATATATTAGTACTGCTAGTGTAAAGTTAGTACTGCTGGTGAAGATTGAAGAAAATATTCTAAGTAGTTACTACTACTTGTACACAGTTAATGTTGCTGGTGTATAAGTTACTACTGCTCAAAGGTTAAGACTGCTAGATGAAGTTACTACTGCTAGAAGAAGTTACTACTGCTAGTACAAAAGTTACTACTGTTAGTACAAAGTTAATGCTGCTGAAGGAGTTAATGCTGCTAAAGAAGAAGTTAGTACTGCTGAGTTAGTTAGTACTGCTTATGAGATTTGTATGAGATATTTTGGTAAAAGATATGTATAAGTTATTTATTTAAAAGATTTGATATATTTAGGAAAGTATTGTAAGCCATTTAGGACTCCTTGGTGTATAAAAGGAGGTCCTAGGGCATAGAGAATGACACACCATAGACACACCAAAATCATACCAAAACGAGTCATTCATAGTATAGTTTATAGCTTCAAGGTTTTGTAACCCTAATACTAGGAGAGTATTTGTATTATTTGTAATAATAATATTGGAGCTTTTATTGTTTGTTGAATTGTGTGTTCATAGAATTGTGTTCATAGAGTTACTGTTTCATTAAGAATTCTTCTTATTGATTAAATATTAGATTCCGAATAATCTTTAATATATTTAACAAAGTTTCTACTATTGTTGTGTTAGATTCATCTAGCATAACTAAACCTTAACAAGCATAAGGAATTAAAGATCTATTGAAGTGGGATCAACAAGTGGTATCAGAGCTTATTGAGAAGCTTTGAATAAGAAGAACCTATTTGAATACACAAGATCTCTTTGCTAGAAGATATGGATTCAGAATTTGCACACATGGTGGCTGCATCAAACGTTCCAATGCTCAAACCTGGTGAGTTTAAGATCTGGAGGATGAGGATAGAACATTACATCCAGATGATTGACTATGCTCTATGGGAGGTCATAAAGAATGGAAACACTACACCAAAAACAATAGTTGTGGAAGGTGTTGAGAAAGTAATACCTCCTACAACTGCTAAAGAGAAAGCTCAAAAGAGATTAGAGGTGAATGCCAGAAGCACTTTGATGATGGGCATTCCTAATGAACACCAGCTAAAGTTTAACTCAATCAAGGATGCGAAGTCGCTGCTGGAAGCAATTGAAAAGAGATTTAGGGGTAATACGGCTATAAATAAATCTCAAAGAAATATCTTAAAGCATTAGTATGAAAACTTCTCTGCTCCTAGCTTAGAGACCCTTGAGCAAACTTTTTATAGGCTTCAGAAGCTTGTGAGTCAGCTGGAGATTTTGGGTGAAACACTTTCACAAGAAGATGTGAACCAGAAGCTGTTAAGAAGTTTGTCACCAGAATGGAACACACATGCTGTTGTGTGGAGGAATAAGCCTGAATTAGAGACAATGAACATTAATGATCTCTACAACAATCTCAAAGTATATGAACCAGAAGTCAAAGGGACATCAAGCTCAAATACAAGCACGCCAAACATGGCTTTTGTATCCTCTAACAACTCTGGCATCACTAATGAAGTAGTTAATACAGCCCATGAAGTTTCTGCTGTTAGCACTCAAGTTAGTGCTGCTAACTCCACAAATGTTGATAACTTGAGTGATGATGTGATATGTGCATTCTTTTCTAGTCAACCAAACAATCCTCAACTTGCAAATGAGGATCTACAACAACTCCATCCAAATGACTTGGAGAGATGGCAGTTGAGGATGGCAAATGGCTATGTTACTATGAGAGCTAGAAGTTCCTATAAATACACGGAAGGAGGATTACTGTGAATGGCAATGAGTCCATTGGCTTTGACAAGTCCAAAGTGGAGTGCTACAACTGCCATAAGAGGGGTCACTTTGCTAGGGAGTGCAGAGCTCTAAGAAACCAAGACAACAGGAAGAGTGTACCAGTGGAGACAACTACTTCTAATGCCTTGGTGTCTTGTGATGGTCTTGGATATGACTGGATTGATCAAGTAGAGGAAGGACCAACAAATTATGGGCAATGCATGGCCTACTATCTTTTTAAATCCATGATTCTGAGGTATTGATGGATTCTACTTGCTCAAATCTGTCCTTGAAAACTGTTTGAAGTAAGTGCTTAAATCTCAATGTGAACAACTATTGAAAAGGTTTGAGAAATCTGAGTTAATGGTTGTAGCTTATAAGACAGGTTTACAGTTTGTAGAATAAAGACTTGAATTTATAAAAAGAATGAGTCTGTTTATGTAGAAAAGATTAATGGCTTAAAATGAGATATTCAAGTAGGAGAGATAACTATTGGGGAGCTTAGAAAGAAGCTAGAAATAGTTCAAAAGGAAAAAGGTGAAATTCAATTTAATGTAGATAAATTTAAAAATGCATCTAAAAGCTTAAACAAACTCATAGAGAGTCAGATTGTAGACAATTGCAAAAAAAGTTTAGGCTATAATGCAGTTCCACCTCCCCTAACAGGAAATTTCATACCTCCAAAACTTGACTTGTCATTTACAGGCTTAGAAGAGTTTACAAGTGAGCATGTAGTTATTAAGCCTGTAGTTGAGAACAGTGAAGCTAAGGCTAGTGAAGCAAACCCTAAAGCAGTTAGGAAGAATAATGGTGCTCCAATTATTAAGGATTGGGTATCAGATAGTGAGGAAGAAAATGTGTCTCAAACTAAGATTGAAAAGAAAACAGCTAAGCCTAGTTTTGTTAAGATAGACTTTGTTAAAGCTAAACAAACAAACAAAACTGATAGGAAAATTGTTAAACAAGTTGATCACAATAGGCAAAACACTTACATTCCTAGAGGCAATTAAAGAAACTAGAACAATATGATGTCTCAAAAACTAGAAAGTAATTTTGAGATGTTTAATAAGGCCTGCTATGTGTGAGGAAGTTTTGATCATTTGCAAGTTGATTGTCATTACCATAAAAAATAGTTTCAAAATCAAAGGATGGTAAAACCTGTTTGGAACAATGCTCAAAGGTTGAATCATCAAATTTTTGCTAAAAAGACTTACCGCTGTACTAAAAAGAACATGGTTCCAAGAGCAGTACTAATGAAGTCTGGCTTAGTATCAGCTAATATTGCTAGACAAGTTAATGTTGTTCACTCAAAAACAACAATGAATGCTGCTAGACGAATGTCATATCTTTCTAAAACAACACATTCAACTGTTAAGAGGCCCATTCACAAGAAAACAGGATTTAAAATAGTAATTTTAATCAAAGGGTTAATACTGTTAAGGGTAAAAATGTTAATACTGCTAGGCCAAAAGTAGTAGTTAATGTTGTTCAGGGAAATGATGTTAATGTTGTTAAGGCCTCAGCTTGTTGGGTTTGGAAACTAAATACTAAAGTTTTAGACCATGTTTTTAAACACAACAATGCATCAACCATTCTAAAAAGGTTTGATTATATTGATACACAAGGCAGATCTAAGTCAGTGATGGCTTGGGTCCCCAAAAGAAACTGATTTTCTTATAGATGTGCAGGGCAATCCATAAATGGATTTACAGGATAAAAGAGTAATTGATAGTGGATGCTCAAGGCACATGACAGATCAACAAGGAACATGTCCTATCTTACAGACTATGAAGAGATAAATGGAGGATATGTTGCTTTTAGAGGGAACCCCAAAGGAGGGAAAATCACTGGAAAAGGTACCATTAAAACTGGTAATCTAGATTTTGAAAATGTGTATTTTGTAAGAGAGTTAAAGTTTAATCTCTTTAGTGTCTCACAAATGTGTGATAAAAAGAATAGTGTTCTTTTTAATGACACTGAATGTATTGTTTTATCTTCAAACTTTAAGTTAATTGATGAAAGTCAAGTTTTACTTAGAGTTCCTAGAAAGAACAATATGTATAGTGTTGATTTAAAGAACATAGTTCCTAAAAGAGGTTTAACTTGCCTTTTTGAAAAAGCTACATCCGATAAATCTAAACTTTGGCATAGAAGGCTAGGTCACTTAAATTTTAAGACCATGAATAAATTGGTTAAGGGAAATCGTGTAAGAGGTTTACCTTCCAAACTTTTTGAAAATGATCAAACATGTGTTGCTTGTCAAAGGGGAAAACAGCACAGAGCCTCTTGTAAGTCCAAAACAGAGAACTCAATCAGTATTTCTTTACATTTGTTACATATGGACTTGTTTGGTCCAACATTTGTAAAAAGCCTTATGAAGAAAATGTATTGCCTAGTTGTCACAGATGATTATAGTAGGTTTACATGGGTTTTCTTTCTAGCTACTAAGGATGAGACTAGTGGCATTCTTAAGTCCTTTATAACTGGAATAGAAAATCTAGTAGATCACAAGGTTAAGGTGATTAGATGTGATAATGGAACTGAGTTCAAGAACAGAGAAATGAATCAATTATGTGAGAAGAAAGGTATTTTGAGACAGTTTAGTGTAGCTAGAACTCCTCAACAAAATGGAGTTGCTGAGAGGAGGAATAGGACACTAATTGTGGCTGTTAGGACTATGCTAGCTGATTCTAAGTTGTCAACTACTTTTTGGGCAGAAGCAGTTAATACTGCCTGCTATGTGCAAAATAGAGTGTTAGTAGTTAAGCCTCATAACAAGACCTCATATGAACTTAAAAATGGTAGAACACCAACTTTAAATTTTATGAGACCATTTGGGTGTCCTGTTACCATTTTCAATACCATAGATCACTTAGGCAAATTTGATGGTAAGGCTGATGAAGGTTTCATTGTTGGATACTCTTTGAATAGTAAAGCCTTTAGAGTATTCAATAGTAGAACAAGGATAGTGGAAGAAAACTTTCATATTAGGTTTAGTGAGAATACACCTAATGTTGCAAGGAGTGGACCAGATTGGCTATTTGATATTGATGCACTAACAAGAACAATGAGTTATGAGCCAATTGTTGCAGGTACACAGTCTAATGATTTTGCAGGTATAAAAGCAAGTGATAATGCAGGTCAAGCTAGAAAGGAGACAAAACATGTCAAAAATTATATTTTGCTACCATTATGGACTGTTGATCCACCATTTTCCCAAGATCCAAAGAGTTCTTAAGATGATGGATCCAAACCTTCAAGTGATGATGGAAAGAAGGTTGATGATGATCCAAGAAAAGACAGTGAATGTAATGATCAAGAGAAGGAGGATAATGTTAATAGCACTAACAATGTTAATGCTGCTAGCACAAATGAGGTTAATGCTGCTAGTGCATAAACAAGCATTGAACTTCTAATTGATCTTGATTTGCCTGAATTGGAAGATATTAGCATATTTGACCTCTTAAGAGATGATGAAGATGTTGGTGCAGAGGCTGACATGAACAATTTAGATACAACAATCCAAGTCAGTCCTATTCTAACTATAAGAATTCATAAAGATCATCCTCTTGATCAAGTGATTGGAGATTTGCAATCAGCTACACAAACAAGAAGGATGTCAAATAATTTGGAGAAACATGGGTTTGTTAGTACTATTCAACACAAAACAAACCATAAAGACCTTCAAAACTGCTTGTTTGCTTGATTTTTATCACAAGAAGAACCCAAAAAGGTAATTCATGCATTGAAGGATCCAAGCTGGATAGAGGCTATGCAGGCGGAGCTTCTACAATTTAAGCTACAAGAAGTTTGGACTTTAGTTGACTTACCAAATGGAGAAAGGGCTATAGGCACTAAATGGGTTTTCAGGAATAAAAATGATAAAAGGGGAATTGTGATAAGAAATAAAACAAGATTGGTTACTCAAGGGTACACACAAGAAGAAGAGATTGACTATGATGAAGTATTTTCCCCTGTTGCAAGAACTGAAGCAATTAGGCTATTTTTAGCTTATGCTTCATTTAAAGATTTTGTGGTGTATCAAATGGATGTAAAAAGTATTTTTCTCTATGGAAAGATTGAAGAAGAGGTGTATGTATGTCAACCATCCGGATTTGAAGATCCAGACTTTCCTGATAGAGTGTACAAGGTTGAAAAAGTACTGTATGGACTACATCAAGCTCCTAGAGCCTGGTATGAAACCTTGTCAACATATTTGTTGGACAATGGGTTTCAAAGAGGG
Source organism: Tanacetum coccineum (assembly GCA_026074375.1). Taxonomy (NCBI): domain Eukaryota; kingdom Viridiplantae; phylum Streptophyta; class Magnoliopsida; order Asterales; family Asteraceae; genus Tanacetum; species Tanacetum coccineum. The sequence goes on from BQNB010036260.1 coordinate 49,808, forward strand.
AAAATTGACAAGACCTTATTCATCAGAAGGCACAAAGGTGATATTTTGCTAGTTCAAGTGTATGTGGATGATATCATCTTTGGTTCAACAAAGAAGGAGCTGTGCAATGCATTTGAGAAGTTGATGCATGAGAAATTTCAGATGAGTTCTATGGGAGAACTTACTTTCTTCTTAGGATTACAAGTGCAGCAGAAGAAGGATGGAATATTTATTAGTTAAGATAAATATGTTGGTGAAATTCTAAAAAAAATTAGGTTTACAGAAGTCAAGACTGCAAGCACACCAATGGAAACTCAAAAGCCTTTGCTCAAGGATGAAGATAGAGAAGAAGTGGATGTTCATATGTATAGGTCAATGATTGATTCATTAATGTATCTCACATCTTTAAGACCAGACATCATGTTTGTAGTGTGTGCCTGTGCTAGATACCAAGTCAATCCAAAGGTTTCACATCTTCATACTG
>BQNB010036261.1:0-31302 GCA_026074375.1 Tanacetum coccineum
TGACAGTTCGTATATCTAACATATATTTATCTTTTTTTTTCTTTTTTGATTTTTTTATATATACACTTTTGTCCTGCCATTATTAATCTGCTGAAATGAAATAAATAATACATGACTCGGGATTTATATTGTCGGGATTTATATTGACATCTGATGATGTACCCTCCTCTTCGGTTCGAAGGCTTCCCCTTCGAAGCCCGAATGTGATCTTCTCCCAATTACAACCAAAAACCTTCGAATAGTTTCGAATGGCGTAAAACCACCTTCGGAATGGTTACCATTATTGGAGTCCACCATGCGAAGCCCTATACCTTCGCGGTGGGCCTTCGACGAAACTTGAGCAAAGGTCAATCCCACGTTCTCTATCTTTATCAAGGTCTTCACGCCAAAATACAGATCGTGGTACATAACCCCAAGAATCACCCCTTAAATCGCGGGACATCCCCACGATTACCGGTCTATGTGCTAAGCCTTGTCCCATCTTATTTCTACACCTATAAATAGATGGTATAGGCTCCAGGTATGGTGAAAACTTTTACACACACTTACTTACGTTATTATACTTTACCAAATACAAAGCACATACTTACTCTTACGCCAGAGGTGATTCGCGGGGACACCCCCTGCGCTTCACTTAACGTAGTGTTTTCATTTGTGTTGACATATGTTATTCAAGGCTTGGCTACTCAGCAATCACCCGAAGAACCCTTCGATCTCATCGAAGCCTGATCGTGCCCATATTTACACAATTAACTACGGACCTACACCAACATTTCTCAAGATTATGTTCTCAGAGGCTGGAGACGGTGTCACAAGATACACGTGACGTCGTCACAATTCATCCCATGACGTTGTCACAAGAAAGCATGACGGCGTCAGCTCGTACGACCCAACCCAAGATCTAGAATATTCTACTTCACGACGATATCACGATTAAAATGCAACGCCGTCGCAGCGATTTTCTATATATACAAACCCAAAATTAGGGTTTTATGTGTGTAACTTTAGAGTAAAAAAGGGGGACAAACCCTAGTTCGTTTGGTAGCTTATTAGGATGATTTTAGGGCTTCAAAACCCTATTATACCTCCTTCAATTCATGTTTTAATCAAGTAAGACTATCTTAATCATTCAATATGTCTTGTTGTTTGATTCTTTATTGTTCTTGCTTTACCTTTAACATGCTTGGCTAAACCCCTTATTGTATTTATTTATGATTATATGAAACCTAGAATATAGATCTTGGTGGTGTTGCTTCTTGTGATGAATATGCATTTTAGGCTTTAGAAAACCAGCTTTTGTCTGTATCGCTGTTGATATGTCTAGGGAAACATGATTGTGTAGAAAGGATACCATCGGTAACAGTCTTCATACTACCTTACCCTTAATATGGTTGATCCACTTTTAATATATTTCAAATGCATTTAATATACTCTTGGGGGTCGGGTAATAGTCTTCATACTACCTTACTTTGTGTTTTGCCTCAATGGAATATTAAATAGACGGCGGGTTCGTGTAATCTGTTCATGACTTAGGAAATAATTACATAGATCATCACAAGTGTGACAAAGCAACAACACTAGGAGAAGCAATCTAGGGAGTAATACATGATTAAATGAATACAATCTTTTTATTATATTGTTATCACCAGTAGATTAGTTTATCAATTAGTTTAGTTAATAGTTTATCAAACCAACCTCTCAAACATATGATTTTACTGCTTTCTTATAAATACAAAAATACAAAAATAATCTTCTCTCAACCCTTAGAATTCTGTTAGACCGTGATCAAGCCTTCCTAACCTATTCCCCTAGAGAACGATAATAACCCCCGAGTCTTGCCTATACTACTACTACAACGGTTAGGTACTCTGCCTAGGGAGTTGTAAAACTTCTGTAGAAGTCCCTTACGACAACCGCATCAATCACATAGCTAGTTTTCTAGAGCCTAACGTGCACACCACTAACAAGAAGCAATATAAAAAGAGATTACAAACTAGGTTTCATGCAATAATAAGCAAACACATATAAATTTAGCCAAGCATGTTAATTGAAAGTAAAGAACATTAAATCAAACAACACATTGACACATTAAATGGATTAGAATCTTCATTTCAATTGAACATGGAGTAACAATGAGTAACAAATGGTTAGAAAACCTTGACATTTGGCCAAGATAGCTGCTACAAAAGTTCTTCCAAGTTTCCACACGGAATGATGTAAAATAAGGGTTTATATATATAGAAAATACATTTTGACGGCGTCAAGTGTAATGTGTGACACCGTCAGCCCGTCAAATCTTCTTAGGGTTTCTTCCACCACCATAGTTTTGACACCTTCAAAAAAATCTTTGGCTTTATCATTTGATAGCTTTAACGGCGTCACTAGGAGTTATGACGCAGTCTCCAGAGTCTGTTAAGGGGGTCTTGAGCTTGATCATGCCATCTCGTGTTCTTGCCCCGTTTCTTCCTGAATTAAGTCCAAATCACGTGCAAATAATCCAAGTGCTTCCAAAACGCTAAAATCACATAGAAAGGATTTAGGGCGTAGTTAGAGTACATTTGCACAAATATGGGGGTTAAATGACCCTGAAAAAGTGTATAAAATGACACCTCATCGATATCAAACGGATATTTCAACTATAACAACTTGTCTCATGTCGATATATAGTAAGAGCAATTGGCTACTCGTATTCTTCTAAAATGATATTTTGCTGCACCCGAAAGTATACTCGGTAGTCCATTACGTTCGGCTATCTATACTACATATAAAGAGAGAACACATTCTTCTAAATTTAAGAACATAAAAACTTAAAAAACGAGTAAGTTGTTAGACTAAAATACCATTAAGGGTTATTATACAAATAAGTTACTAAAGTTGACACGAAATATTATATACTTAATTACAATTTAAGTCACTAACTTTCTTCACTCACTTACTCAACACGTATATCTACATAAAAATAATTGGGTAACTTTATTTTACACGTCGGAAGGGTGTGCAAGTGGTGTCGTTGCACATGACCTTCATTTAAAAGATATCATATTTTTATTAGTTTTGAAAATAAATACATATAATATTTAAACATATATGAGGAATATAATTTAAGTTTTCATGCGATTTCTCTTTAGTTTACAAGTGTAACAGGGTGTCTTTGTTGTTATTGCTTAGGGCAATCAAAAATCACAAGACGTCTTTATTATGCGCGGTTAGAACTTAATGGTGGTGGTATCCATGGTCAAGCAAGATCTAAGGCAAGTTTGTCTAAAAATACTAATGTGAGTAACTCTTTATCTAAAAATGATAGTCAGCAAGCCAAAGATGTTGTGGATTCAGGTAAGATGAAGATGGCTAACATTGCTACTCCGAACCCTTTTGCTTCTTTGGGTGAGGATAAGGAAGAGGACGTTGAAAACATTTATGATGAATCCGTAAATTTAAACATCCGAAGTACAGGGGCAAGCACTCCTGCTCAGACGGTTTCCAATGTTTAGTGTTGCTTCCTGGAATATAAGGGGCTTGAACCATCCCCCAAAGCAAAAAAGAGGTTCGACAGGTGGTGAGTGAGAATAATTTGAGTGTTTGTGCTATTTTAGAGTCACATGTTGATGTGGCTGTTGTTTATGATACTTGTAAAAAGGTTTGTAGCAGGTGGAAATGGACTTCTAATGGAAGTCTTTGTCCTAACGACTCACGGATCATTCTTGGCTGGAATGATAATCTTGTTGACGTCATGATTATGACCCAAACTAATCAGGTTATGCATGTGCAGGTCAATACTCGTGTTGATAACAAAACTCTCTTTTGCTCCTTTGTGTATGCTGATAATTATTATATTGATCGTCGTGCGCTCTAGAGTAATCTCATTAGGCATGTTGGATTGATGCGTAACAGGCTGTGGGTTCTACTGGGTGACTTTAATGCTGCCCTTAATTTAGAAGATCATTCGTCTGGAGGTTATGAGCCGAATGTTGCTATGCGTGAGTTTAAAGAGTGTGTCCAAGCTATGAAGGTTTCTGATGTTAATTGTACGGGTCTCCATTTTACTTGGAATCAAAAACCGAAAGGCTCTAATGGCATTCTTAAGAAGATTGATAGAATTATGGGTAATCTTCAATTCAACGATGATTTCCCGGGATCGTTTGCTATTTTTCAGCCTTATCGAATTTCGGATCATTCTCCTTGTGTTCTCCGCATCCCAACGGTAACTAAACCTAAACCTAAACCAAAGCCTTTTAAATTTTCTAGTCTATAAGGAGGGTCTTCTTGATGTGGTTAATTCTGGTTGGGCTCTTAATATGGATGGGTGTAATATGTATCGGGTTGTTAAACGCCTAAAGGGTCTGAAATCCCCTTTTCGCAAGCTTTTACATACTCAGGGCAATCTTCATAATCGTGTTGACCTCTTGCGTAAGGAGATGGATGAAACTCAAAAAGCTATTGACAATGACCTACACATTCCGAACCTTCATCAGGAACATGCTTACTACTTACTTGCATTCAAAGAAGCCTCTCTTGACGAGGAGAGGTTTTTAAGATAGAAATCTAAAATTGAATAGCTTAAAGCAGGTGATTCCAATACAGCTTATGTTCATAAAATTATTAAAAGTAAGTGTGCTCGTAATCGTATTGAAATGGTCCGTGATGCTTCTAATATTCTACATGAAGGTAATGCGGTTGCAAGTGCGTTTGTTTCCCATCATGAAAACTTTCTTGGTGTTGAGGGCGTTTCAACTCCCCTAACGAACCAAAATCTGTTTTCTCATGTCTTGGATAGCCAGAAGGCTGAATTCATGGTTAGAGAGGTTACGGATACTGAAATAAAAGAAGCTATATTTTCGATGAGGGATGATAAAGCTCCCGGTCCTGATGGATTTACATATGCTTTCTTTAAGAAAGCTTGGGATGTTATGGGTATTGATGTAACTAATGCAATACGTGACTTCTTTATCAATGGTAAACTCTTAAAAGAAATTAATCATACCATTATATCCCTTGTTCCAAAAGTGTCTACTCCTGCTAGGATCAATGATTACATGCCTATATCATGTTGTAATGTCTTGCTTAAATGCATTAGCAAGATTATTGCTAACTATATTAAGGGGGATTTGGATGATATAGTTAGAATTAATTAATCTGCTTTTGTTCTTGGTCGTAGGATATCTGATAATATTTTGCTTACCCAAGATTTAATGCGTAACTATCATAGGAGGAGAGGCCCGCCTAGATGTGCCTTTAAAGTTGATATCCAAAAAGCGTATGATACGGTTGACTGGGCTTTTCTTAAGTCTATTCTCATAGGATTTGGGTTCCACCATAAAATGGTGAATTGGATCATGACCTGTGTTACTACTACCACATATTCAGTTTGTGTTTATGGGGATCTTTATGGCTGGTTTAGAGGAAAGCATGGTTTGAGGCATGGTGACCCTTTGTCTCCTTATCTATTTACTATGGTCATGGAAATTTTAACTCTTATTTTACAGCAAAGGGTGTCTGACTCTGAAGTATTCCACTTCCATCACTTGTGTGAAAAGTAGAAAATTATTAACCAATGTTTTGCTGATGACCTCTTCTTGTTTGCGAGAGGCCATCCATCTTTTGTTAATGTTATTATGCAGGGTTTGGATGAGTTTAAGAATGTTTCAGGCTTAGTCCCAAGTATCCCGAAGAGCACAACCTTTTTTTGTAATGTTCTAAATGCTTTAAAAGCTACTATTCTTAGTTCTATGCCATTTGCAGAAGGGTCCCTTCCGGTCAGGTATCTTGGTGTTCCTTTTATTTCATCAAGACTGTTATATAGGGATTGCAAGATTCTTGTGGAAAAACTTGAATCCCATCTTAATGACTGACGTAATAAATTTCTTTCTATTGCGGGTCATCTCCAATTTGTGAGATCGGTGTTATATTCTATGCATATATTGGGCCTCTGTTTTTATCCTTCCATCCCGTATCATTCATGATTTAGAGCATCTCATGCGAGGTTTCCTATGGTGCCAAAGTGAGATGAAGAAGGGTAAGGAGAAAGTTGCTTGGGAATCGATATGTAAGCCTAAGCTTGAAGGTGGTCTGGGTATTCGGAAACTTGAAGATTTCAATGTAGTCTTAATGGCTACTCACATTTGGAGCATCCTTACCCATAAAGAATCTTTATGGGTTAAATGGACCCATTCTTACAAGCTAAAGGGAAGAAGTTTTTGGGATGTGCCTTGTTTAGGGACGTTAGTTGGGGGTGGCAGAAGCTGCTCCAAATCCAGCCTCTGATTCGTCCTTTTATTTGGAATATGATTAATAATGGTAAGCTTGCATCCATGTGGTTTGATAAGTGGCATGATTTATGTCCTATTTGCGATATGCTTTCTATTAGAGATATTACTCGGTCTGGTTTCGGTCTATCTGATTATGTTAGTGATTTTAGTTCTAACGAGAACTGGAGGTGGCCCTCTGATTGGTTAGATAGAAATCCTGTTCTGTCTTCTATTCATGTGCCGAATTTAATTATTGATTGTGATGATGTTCGTTTATGGCGTGATTCGCAAGGAAATCTTAAGCCTTTCTCGATAGCTTGTACTTGGGATTCCGTTCGGTTAAGGGCTGATGTCGTTGATTGGTATCATGTAGTCTGGTTCCCTCAATGTATCCCTAGGCATGCATTCCATATGTGGTTAGTTGCCAAGCAGAAGTTGAAGATGCAAGACAGGCTGAGGCAATGGGATGTCGGTCCTAGTATCGACTTAAACCTGCTAAAATGCCCCTTGTGTGATGTGGTTCCTGACTTGCACTCTCACTTGTTCTTTGAGTGTCTTTTTCTATGCAGGTGTGGTTTCAAGTTTGTGGTCTAGCTGGAATGGATCAAATCCCCCCTCCCCCTCGTTTGTTGATATTTCTGCGTATCTTATTCCTACTTCCAAGGGGATGTCAGTTGTCAGTATTATCTCTCGGTTACTCCTTGGTGCCGTTTCTTATTATATTTGGATTGAGCATAATTCGAGATTGTTCAAGACAAAAGGGATATACCGTTCCGCATGTAACCCTTGCCCTTTTCGTATTTTGAATATTCTAATTTAGTCCTTCGACTATTTGACATTTGTCAGTTTATTCAGAAGTCGTACCGTGTTGACGGTGGTAAATTTATTAGATATGAAGCATGTTATGGTTTATTGTGTATAATAAACCTTATTGGAGGATATTATTATGTCATGTAAGTTCCGGGTGGTTGACCCGTGAATTTTTGAGAAATGCCGAAAAACGAGTCCCGACACGTCCGTTAATGTCCAAATGAGTTTTTGGGAGGACCATTATGTAAATATGTCAAGTAAATACTCCAAGTTATCAGAAAAACATTTTTAAAGTGAATAAAAATGCTACGTAACTTTGGAAAATACTTTACGATCAAGTTTTATAGGTTTTAAGTGATTCCGACACGAAAAGAAAGACCCGAACACCCCTAGGATCCCTTGGCGCGGGTTCAAGACAAATAGGGGACATGGGTGCTTGTTTTTAGCTTTGTTGTCCAACAAATAGTACCAATATATTCCACCATTCACCACATTCTCATCCATTTTCTAATTTAGTCCTTCGACTATTTGACGTTTGTCAGTTTATTCAGAAATCGTACCGTGTTGACGGTGGTGAATTTATGAGATATGAAGCATTTTTTTTTTCTTTATAGGCCGCCGCCCCTCCCCACCCCCTCTCATCCCCCCCCTCCCGCCCCCTCCCCACCCCCGCTCCCCCCCACCCCCATGCATCCCCACCCCCCCCCCACCCCCCACCCGCCCCCCTCCTCCCTCTACTACCCCCTCCCCCCACCGCCCCCCCCCCACCCCCCCGCCCTCCCGCCCCCCCCCCCCCCCCCCCCCCCTCCCCCCCCCCTCCCCACCGCCCCCCTACCCCCCCCCCCCCCCCCCCCTCCCCCCCCCCCTACCCCCCCCTGTCTGTATTTCGGGTGTTTGACCCCGCTGAAATTTTTGAGAATGCCGAAAAAATAGTGTCAACGACAGTCCGTTAATGTCAAATGAGGTTGTTTCGGAGCGACCATTTATGTAATATGCCACTCCACAATCTCCACGCTTCACCCTTCTAACTCACGCCCCCTAGTCCCCGCGATACCCCACCACGCCGACATATCTACCTCGACCCCCCACCTCTTCTTTGTAACTACCTCCGTGTAATCTCCCTCCCACACCCCCCGAACCTCACCATCCGCCCCCCCCCCTCCCAACCGTGCATACCAAACCGCCGACCTCGGCACACCCTCACACGCCCGCCGTCCGCTGTACTGTGTCCCTCCCCCAAGCTGTCCTCTCTAGCCGCCCCGACCTTTCGTATCGTGCGTTTCCTCCGTCTACACGCATACTCTATCTATCGTATACAGCCCCCCCGAACCCTCCACCCTCCACTACCCGCGATATCCACCCCCCACCCACCTCTGGTCTGTCCCCCCCCCTCCCCGCGCCCCCCAGTTCAAGGACAAATTGGGGGGACATGGTATGATTGTTTGTTAGCATTGTTGTTCAACAAATAGTACTCCTAAATATTAATTCACACCATTCACCACATTCTCATCCATTTCATTTTCTAGTTTCAATAAAATAACAAAACACACACACTAGTGTGTGTTCGTCCGACCAAAAACACACACAAACACACTTTTCTTTCAACTTTGATCAAGAACGTGGTGGTTTAGAGTATTTCCGGGTTGATACTAGTGTTCGGGTATTCATTTAAACAACGTTTGGGTTGTCCGGTTCGCGTCGAAAATTATTTTGAAGACCATTTTTGTAAGTCTTTCAAATTTGAATTTTACTTGTTCTTTTGGGTTTTTAGTGATGCATAGATGTTAGTTGTACGACCCGATCGTTAAAAATCGAAAGTGATAGTTTATAAAATGAGATATAGAGGTGCGTTTGGTTCGAAAATAAAAGAAAAGAAAGATGAGGTTTTATTAGTTTTGATATTGTGGTCGTGATGGTTGAAAAACATTTATTGCTAATTAGAATATTTTGGGTTATGGCTTATTTGGCTTATTTTTAAGCTCGAATGAGCTTATTTTGGGCTTATATGGTCACGACAACAAAAGAGAACACAAGGGAAGTGTTTTTGGTTATTACCCTAGTATGTCGTATTTTTGTGGAATATTATTATAGCTTATGGTAATAACCAAATACGATACATAGCTTATTAGCTTATTTTTAAGCTTAATATATATTTTGGAGCTTATGGGCTCACGGCCCAATAAGCCCTATGTGAGTCGTGGCTTATTCAAGGCTTATTGTGGTCCGAGTTACTTATTTACTTATTGATTTGAGCTTATGTATGCTATTTGGTCTTGGTTTTGGGCTTAGAACGTATTTTGGATATGTAAAATCCTTAATGGACCTTTATTGGGCCTTAAAGCCCAATAAGCGTTAACTAATCATCTTGGGAGTTTTGACGAACTTTTGGGAAGTGAAAAATACTTGTGAAAGTCATATTGAAAGCCGTTTTGATAAAGTATTTTGGTAAACGTCGTGAAATTTGATTTTTGGAATTTGGTCGGAAAGTGTCGAAATGTTGGAAATTGATTTAAAATAAGGTTTAAAAACCTTGGGAAACGTCATATAAACGTACGGGTCATGCCGAAATTTCGTAAAAAGGTTTATACTTAGAATTTTACTTAAAACGTAATTTTATTTTTAATAATAAAATTTTATTATTTTATTATTTTAATAAGTCGACGAAAAGACGAAAAATATAATTCTCCTCGAAACTTTTCTAAAATGTTTAGCGGACATAATCGTTTCATTTCGTATAGTATAAACGATATATTTATGGTAACTAAGTGTACCGAATGGACTTATCGAAATATATTTAAAATTATTTATTATAAATATTTACTTATATTACTTATCTATTTTGCTAAATAGTATAAGTATATTGTACTAAGATATGGGTTTGATAGAGTATTTTTGGAGTTAAGTCGTCAACCATCACACCACTAAAACGTTTAAGATAACCGTACAACGCATCTAACCTCTATGCATCGAAACTGGAAAAACTGTTTGGAAATAAATGATTAAAATGAGACATTAACTGGACTAGGTCATGTGCGGATGTTGTTGCATTTGCTTGTGAATTGAATTTGCTGTTGAAGATTGTTGCTTGAGGTGAGATCTCGTAACCCCACTTTTTAAATCTTTTCCGTTGGGGGAAAATGATACTCAAATGTGTTTTGAACTGTTTTCTGAACTGTGCGAAACGTGATTTTGCTTTTGGGACAATCTATGTGCTTATGACTGCTATGTGAATGATATGCGTTGGTATGATGTGATGTGTGATCTTTCTGTGTGGTTCTTCACCCTAAATATAGCTCCAGCTGGTAGGCTTTAGGTGTGGTAAGTCATCGGAGTTGCGACCCTAAGAGCGTTGGTACACGCTGGCGATAAGACTAGCGGGGATGCTAGGTCTCGTTACATGATTAGCGAGGATACTAAGTCATGGGTTTGTGATCTTTTGCATATATTCACTGTCATATAGCACAATTGTCCAACCGTTTAAGATATTAGCACAACGACTGGGTTTTAAATCAAGCCTACGAGCTCACCAACATTATTGTTGACGTTTTCGAGTATCATTTTCAGGTGAAGTTAATGATCGTTAAAGTGTGGTGCTAGTAGCAGACTTTTAGAGAATGTCATAGGAGTCTTGTTTGAAAAGTCTTGCATCTGATGTATGTTCTGGATTTCAGTTTCTTGAGGATTGAGGTTTAAGATTGCATGGACCCCTGCGTGGGCTTAAGATTGTAATAAATGGCGGTTATGTGCTGTGTTCTTGATTTGGGACATCACTCAATGTTGTATTGAGGTTGATGGTCATCATGACACTTTTCGTTTATGCATTTTAGTTTTATCTATTTTGTATCTTGTGTTGTGATTGATCATTATGTTGCATTCCCGTGTTTTCGCCTATGGCGGGGTGTGACACCGCATATCGTTTAAGTTATTACTTCTATGGTTCGTTTTAAGCTGGTTACCTTCAAGTTCAAGAAGGTGTCTACTCGGTCTCGTCTTTTATTTTATTTTTTATTTTTTGAACGGCAACTTTTATTAGAAAGCTAGCAAGGAGCTAGAACAATTACAAAGCAATCAAATAAGGATGTTGAAGCCAACAATCCCAAGTAAACTTTAGATTACATCTAGAATTACTCCAAATGAAAGAACGAGAAACAACATCATCGAACAAAGTCTCTTTTATTAGATCAATGGAAGATTCCAAGTTGCTATATGGTTCACGAAGGGAACTCCGGGTAAGGGTTGTACTCTTTTTTCACTTCTCCGAGGTTTTTCCCATTGGGTTTTTCTTGGGAAGGTTTTTTAAGGATGCAGCCTTATCTGGGTCGCCTGCTCCCTTTGTGTTGTTGCTGGAGGGCTAGAAGAGCTGATGTCGCGGTGTTCAAAGCTCCATGAGTTTTATGTAGCTTGCTAGGTTTTTTGTGTGGTTATGGCCTGTCATACACACTAGATTATCAAGCTTTTTGCTTTAGGTTAATGTGGTACTTCAGCCACATATCATTTGTACCTAACTGTTTTTTGGTTAATATATTTACCGGGGTAAAACCCTTTACCCAAAATCCACGTAGGGGTGTTGATCGATTCGGTTATCGGATTGTTCGGTTAATTTTTTTTTGGGTCAACTCGAAAATCGAACCGAATTAGAATTCAACCGAACCGAACCGAGAACTGAAAACCGGTTCGGTTTTTGGGTTGACCCGAATAACCCGAATTTCACTATTATTAAAAAAAATTAATAATTACATAAATATTTAACAAAAAAATATTTCGAGCATAAAAAGTGTCTTTTTATATTAAGATAAAATTTAAATAGTATATATAAAAATATATATATTTATAGGAATTCGGTTTTCGGTTCAATTGCTAAATTCATATCCAACCCGAGAACCGAATTAGTATTTCGGTTCGGTTCGGTTTTGATAAATTTGGTTGGGTTGTTAGTTCGGTTCGATTGTTTTGGGTTCGGTTTCGGGTTTTCTGCTCACCCCTGATTCCACGACCAGGTTTGGTTTTGAGAAGCCCATTCCCGAATCTCATTACCCACTTTCCTGCCTCAATTCCATCGCCGGAGTACCAAACACCATCCTACTTTCCCGATCTCATTGTAAGTTCATTCCAATTTTTATCTTCTTATATATAACTAGATCTAGCATATCAATAATCAGATAAGCTTGGATAATTAATAAAACTATTGGGGGTGTTTGTTTTATAGCTTATTCTGGTTTTCGGCTTATGTTTGATCAGCTCACTTTTTGTGGCTTACTTTGAAACTTTTTGGATATCATGACTTATATAAGCCGAAAAGTTTCAAAATAAGCCACAAAAAATGAGCTTATGAAACATAAGCTCAAACTCTTTGGCTCAGTCGGTATCCACCTCCGAAAAACACATTGGCCCACGGGAGAGTTGCCGAAGCTATTCTTTATGGTGTGGACAATGACCGGTGCCAAAAGGTGTTTCCGCCAATCTACACCTTTTGTGCATAAGCCCAAAACCACATAAGCCATAAGCCCGAAACAAACACCCCCCAATAATAAGGTAAGGTTGGATAACCACAAATGCCTCAAAACTACTTATTTGTTTCATTAAAACACAATAAATAGTTATAATAAGCAATTCCAAACACCCCCTTTTTGTGTTTGGTGAAAGCAGATAAGCAGCAGCTCTGAGGGTGTTTTAGATTGCTTATCTTATAACTTTTTAGGAAAATAAGGTTTGTTTCGGCGTATGGCTTATTTGGTTTTGAGCTTATGTTCATAAGCTCACTTCGTGGCTTATTTTTTTGTTATGTAATAATAAGCTTATATAAGCCGAAACAAAGAACAACTTATAATTTCATTATAAGCTGCAATTTTTGACACCCCATTATTCTTAAGCGATACATTTTTGTATGTTAAGATGGAGTATGTACAAGGTCGTAGAAGGAATAAATGTTTTTGGACCGAAGAAGAGACAATAGTACTAATCCGAGTTCTTCAAGATATTGCGCGTGATCCATCTTGGACATGCCCAGGTGGTTTTAAAAGCAATTACATGTGTGAGGTGCATAGGAGGATGGTTAGCAAAATGCCGACATTTACAAAGCAACCTTCGCCTCATATTGAATCAAGAGTCAAATGGCTTAAAACCAAGTTTTTTGTTATCAATGATATGGTGAAACATATCGCGTGTCAATGGAACGAAGTGGAAAAAAAGATCATATGTGAACGAGAGTGGTATGAAAGTTATTGTCGGGTAAGCTTTTACATAAGTGTTTATCTATCTTTTTTTGTTACAAAATGACTTAAATGAGACGAGAGCAATTTTTTGGTATACAAAAAAGTAGAATAACTAAAACATGACAAATGAAGAAGTTTAATTTCGTTATTCTGATTTGGTGAAATCTTTTGATCTTTAAAAGACTCATAGAGAGGCAAAAGGATTGTGGGATTTTAGATTCCCGTACTATGACCAACTTGCATTGGTATACCGAAGGGGTTTAGCCCCCAATGCAGCTGTCGAAGCACGTGGTGACTATGTCAACAATATGGAAGTTGTTCTCCTTGAGAGTAAAATGGAAAGCGGAAGTGAGGATCTTGGTGAATCAGATGATTCTTATAGTGGTGACGAAGAAAATGGGGTCCACGTGTTAAACAACGATGCGAACGAAACACCGGTAGCTACAAAACGTAATGCATCACCAGATATTGAAGATGGAGTTGCAAAGAGAAGTAAAACAACACCATTGCCACTAGATATCGGCGCCCGTTTGGATGAAATCAATACCAGTTTCCAAGCTTTTGTAGAAGGCTTTAACGCTAATTTTGCAACTATGACAAAGTTTATGACAAATGATAACATCCGCCAAAGATCTGACTCAGAAAAACTTAAAGACGTGATTGATGAGCTCGTGAAACTTAACCTTTCAAGTGACGACGTATTCAAGGCAGCTGAAATATTTGCCACTAACAAAAACAAAATGGATGTATTTATCAGTCTTCCTGAGAAACTACGAGTATCTTATGTCATAAAAGCATTTAATGCTAATTTTGAAAGTATCACAAATGCTGTTACAAATGCTGCGACAGAAGACAATGCCCGTGAAAAAATGGCCTCAGAAAAACTGAAAGAAGTGATTGTTGAGATCATGAAACTTAACCTTACAAATGAAGATATCTTTAAGGCGGCCGATATGTTTGCTGCAGAAAGAAACAGGATCGATGTGTTTTTTGGTCTTCCTGAGGAACTACAGGCGGCGTACGTGAGTAGGTTAACAGGTTCCTCATTGACTAAGTAGATGGTATTTTGTTTTATCTGTACATTGCTAAAACCTTGTGTTTGTAGTGTTTGTTGTTAGTATATGTGAAAATCGAGACTGCTGTATTTTGTATGTATTTAGGTGGATTTATATATGATCTACAAGGTACTTTGATTGTAGTTAACCCAAATTGTTTCTTTTATGCATGTTAATATTCTTTCTGTTGATAAGTATGTTTAACGGCAAAATGTGTATTTTACTGTATTTTGTAATCTGTGTTCTGTTTCAAGTTATCTGCGTTTTACAATCAAACAACAAGCTTTCAAGAAGCTGTCATATATTGCAGACTACACGGCACGACGTAACTTTTTGAGGTTTATAGAGCCACAAAACAGCAAATAAAGAGTACAGATAGTTGTTTAGCTATTGTTCTGTAAAAGCTGTCATAGTTTACAGCAGTAAGCACGAGACCGTAAACCCAACATACAAAAACTTAAACAACGAACAGATGTGTATAATAATCCGCATACTAGCAAGTGAAACTAAGAAAATAGGCCCACGCCTAAGATTTTCATGAATAACGAGCACTGAAAACCAGTGTATGATTACATCATATTCATAGCTTGATAATAACATTTATTCTTCAAACAACATATCGATAGGTAATATAACGCCCTGCTGTCTCACTTGGTCGGATAATCTTCATAACTTGACCACGCTTTAGTCCATAGTAACGTGCGATCGGATCAGACACCTGAATTCGAGGTAGCTGCATCCAATTGGAACAATATGACGAAATGAGACTTATATGAAAGTTTGTGAGTAGTCAATAGTTGCATTTCTTTCTTACAAATATGAGAACCGACCTGTGTTTCTTTGACAGTGTATCGTTCCAGTAAAGTCTTCTTTTCTTCATTTGTAAGTACCTGGTGCTCAGGAACTAAAACATGATCTTAAACATTGATCAACAATTCTGGCTCCTGTATTTCAAGAAATATGTTAAAAAGACTTGTTCATGGGTCAATCCGCTATGTTTACTCGAGAATGGGTCGAAAGGGAAAGGAAAAAAAAGATTAGCTTCAAAGAAAGTGAGGCAATTGAGTCTGGAGGCACCTGCACGGGTCAAAGGGAAAAATATTTTTTTTTACCGCAATGACAGAATCCTTTTTAACTGTTACCTGAATCTCTTATGTTACCACAGCTAATTAACAGCTAGAACGATATAAGAACACTTCTACAAATTTTAAGACTAAATTGGCACGGCATTTGGTACAATCATGACTACCATTCTATCAACATCCTAAACGCGTATAGCTATGGTTTACAAAAATGAAGTTAATTATTATTTGTAACAGAAATATATTAAACTAGCACATGACTACGTACACTATAATTCGTGTGATCGAAATACATATAGCTAGCTAGGGCTTATACTAAAACATTGTGCGGACTGGCGCTAATACACAAACCATAACGTATGTCCATGAATTTGTTTCATAACTAAATAAACCCTAGCTAATTCACGTATGTGGATTATAATTATTGGTATATAATCATACATTTAACTTTTTCATAACAAAAAAAATGACGTCGTTTAAGGCAGGCCCAATTTTGCCTCTTTTACTTAGCCTACCTGCCACAGCCCATATCATATGCCTTGGCCCAACATATTGGTATTCGCCTGCTTTATAATAAGATCAAATTGTTAGTGCCCACTAGAGTGTTTGTTTTGGGCTTCCAGTTTGGGCCGGCCCATTCGGGTTTTTTTTTACTTAGTCAATATTTGTAGCGCGAGTATAATAACGTGGAACATACAAGTAGTCAATATAAAAAAAGTTGTTGGCACAAAATAGGATTTTTTTTACAAAACATGCCCTCAACTTTTAACCATTTACAACTTTTTAATATAATAAACTTTTATGTACCGATTTATTCAGAACAAAATATACTCGCAGAAAGATCTTCGATACCTAATAACTTTAAAATAAACGACAGGGGCCACAAATGTACAACTGTATGAAAGTTTAAATTATATAAATAGCATATATTTTTTTGCCATTTACGACTGTATTTAAAATCAGGCATTAAACGTGTCGTTTTACGCCACCGCAAACCATAAACCCAAATATATAACGCATATCTACCAAAATCCCATAAAATTATATTAAAAAAACCATCCATGTAGCCAAAAAAAACAAACCTTTAAACATGAGACCCAACACATAAACTCATATAAGAAAAAAAAACAAACTATTAAACATGAGGCCGAAAAAATAAACTTGCACGAAATACAACCAAAGACCCAAATAAACCGACCTAAAACACACGTCAAATACCGTAAAAAAAACACCAACACCTAACCAACGTAAAACACATTCTTACACCTTAATGATTCCGAAAATATTCAAAATAAACCGCCATACACTTACTAAAATAAAATAAAATATAAACAAACCAAAAATTTACGTTCCGCAACAACACGCGAGTAATCACGCTTGTTAGTTATATATAACACTTTGTGAACGTGAATGAGCGAGTATTTTGTTCGTTGTTGTTGATACTACACTAGTTTATAACGTGAATTGGGCCCATTAGAAGCCCATTATGAGTGTTGATCGGTTCGGTTATCAGGTTATTCGGTTAGTTCAGTTAAATATTTTTTTGTCAACCCGAAAATCTAAATGAATCTAACTGACCTGAATCGAACTGAACCGAACCGAACCGAAAACCGAAAACCGAATTTGAATTCGGTTCGTTTTTCAGGTTAACCAGAATTACACCATTTATTTTTAAAAAATATACATAAATATTTAGTAAAAAAAATTTTCAAGCATAAAAAATGTTTTTTATATTATGATGAAATTTTAATGGTCTTTTTATATATTATTCGGTTTTCGGTTCAGATTGCCAAACCCATATCCAACCCAAAAACCGAATTTGTAGTTCGGTTCGATTTTGACAAATCGGTTCGGTTGTTTTTGGTGCTGTTCGGTTTCGATTTTTTGGTTTTTCTGCTCACCCCTTGATCCAGGGGTGTTCATTGTTCGGATATTACCATAATAAACCAAAAACCAAAACCGAAAAAACATTAAACCAAATTTATAACCGAATCGAAAATCGAATTCACATAAATATATACATCCTCTATATATTTATATTAAAGAAACATTAAAACTTTTTTCTAGTATAAATATAAGAATTTTAAAACTTGAATTCTTTTAATGCTAAAAGTCCATATAATTAAATGAATAAATAATTAAAAATATGTAATTCGATTTAGTCGGTTCGAAATTAATACAATTTGAATTCTATTTGATTCGGTTTTCGGTTTTACCAAAAAAAACCATACTAACTGAACCGAATAAACCGAACAACCTGATAACCGAACCGATGAACACCCCTAATTTTATTGCTACGTAAACATAAACCATGTAAGACTATTAAACTTGACACTTCTCTCATTTTGATGATAACGAGGTTTTTAACCCGCGCTCCGCTGCGGAGCGCGGGGTTTTACGTTAATTTACGTTGTGCGGCTGGGTGTTTGTCTACCGTCAATATTTTAAACGACATTACTGTGTCTTGTGGCGAATTATGTAATACAACTCTTTGTTTAAATGTATAATATCAACATCTGAATTTTACAACAAAAATGTGAAATCCAATAAAAAGCCCCTCTGACGCAACTATAGCAAGCGCTTTCTTTATCTACTATTTTTTTGGACATGTTTCGGTTTGGCGGGAAGTGAAAGCAGTCGCAGATATGCAAGCACAACTATTTACATCTTAGTTGTCAACATCTGGACTTCATTATGCATAGTACATATATCTACCTCAAGCAATACTACACAGAGCCATGGATGGTATAACTCGGGGGTCGGATTTCAGTCGAGATTGAGGTGCCGTTCTAAAAAAAATAAAAAAAATAAAATAATACTACACAGAGCATATTGTTGCCTGTTGCTAATAGACACAACTTTTGGTCACATGACACCAAAAGTATAACCTGACTAATTTGCCTTGCACTGATCTTATTTTCTTCTACAGGAGTCTAAGTCCTAAAAGTTGCATTTGGTAAAAGTAAAAGTTCTTTCATATCATATGTACTTAACAAACATAAAACTTCAAGTCCAATTCTTTAGCCAATAAACATCAACCATACCACAAATAAAAGTATTCAAAACAACTCAAGAAAAATGGTTCTGCATAGCTAATAAAATGCAAAATTGCAAGCCCTTTTTTATACTAAGGAATGTATCGAAATATCAACCATACGACAAATTTTAGAGAATTCTTGCATATTATAACCATACAAAAAGTTAAACCTATGAATGTTGTATACAAATAAACAGATTGACATATCAATGTACTAATTTAGTAATTTTTACTTCTAAGGTTAGTAGAGCTCTGCTATAATTAAATATTGATTGTTTAACTTTTAAACTAATAAAAAAACAGCAAAACTGCGGGGCTTGATTGAAGTCAAGAGTCCAAAAGGATGTGATCGCTGATCGTGCAAATATTTGCCTGTGAGAACAACCTCCCCATGCTTTCAATATCCGCATTTTCAAGCATATACATGATGCGTATCAAAATATTGATTAGGACCTGTAATATGTCTGCAGGTATACGGAAATGTGACTGTATAGAATCTTGAAAGATGCAACACGAAATTTTAAGCTTACACTGTTCATAACATCAAATAAATCAAAGTTACATACAACGTACCTTCTCTTTTTGCCCAGCCTCTTTCTGAGCTCGAAGCTCAACCTTAATTTGGGCCTTTTCAGCATTTCATTTCATCCTCTATGATGCCTCAGTGGCCTTCGCCATTTCCTCCAATCGTCGTTGCTCTTTAACTTTAAGCATCAGAAACAAAACTCCTACGTTAGACAACTGATTATCTTATTATCATAACTATAAACATTATGCAAACACTATTTCCAACAACCTGTTATGCTACATCGGATTATCAATTACTAATTGTTTCATATCATGCGATCATTTTTGAAACGCGATGCAGAAAACTCACGTAGATGATCAAAGAGTAAGGTTACACGTTGGGGGGGGGGGGGGGGGGGGGGGGGGGGGGGGGGGGGGGGGGGTTATAAAAAAAAAAAAAAAAAACAGACATGTTTTTCTAAAACATGGATACCTCTCAATCTTTCAAGAAGTCTTGCAAGTAATACAACTCCAGGAAGCCTATCATTCACATCTGCCTTTCATATGCACATGCTTCTAAAACCATCTGAATTGATAATGCTTCCAAAAGAAGGACGACTAATAACACCTTATTCCACCTGAACTACTTCAGGTCATGTGATGTATTTTTCGCATTTTTGTGGAAGCAACTTTAGTTGACATTTTTTTTGAATGCACATTACTTACCTTCAGATTCACATAAGTTTGGTAGATTGCATCATCAAATGAACAAACTTTAACATCACGCCATCTGCATAAATTTTCATAAAAGTATCAGAAGTATGTTCACAGATTGTATAGATCAATTCAATAGGGATAAGATTTCTTAACTTATGAATGGGCCAACACACATTCAATAAGCATCATGACAGACGCGGGAAGTTTGAATCTTGGTCTGCAAACTAAAAAAGTTCACAAATAAATATGCAGCGTCGGTTAGTGACCTAAAGCCATGATCCATTGAAATGTTCTCACTCACACTCTTTTTGAATGCTCATGCTACGTCTTCATATGGGGAAAAGGTGTGGAACCCATGACGCCTCGATGGCTACGAAATTAACTCCATAGATGGTCCGAAATGGCTTACTTGCACAACTTTTTCAACTTTCTGCTAAAACCAACTGTTGCAAGTTCAGACACATTTTTTGTCATTTTATGAACCGTTAATGCAAATTCTGAATCTAGAAAGTAATGAGGTGGAAATAAAAAAGATTACGTGTTCATGCGGTGTGCGGTGTTTCCTTGCCACACATGATGAGGCTGATAAGCTCCCACTGCGATATTTGTTTCAAATTCTCTCCATAAAGGGTTGAACCGATCCAATTCAACCTGAGCACAAACGCGTTCTTTATAACATATACCCGTAATAAGGTAAACAAAACATTATAAACAACCATAAGAAAGTTCAATTCATACCATTAGGTGTGTAAATACACATGCCTCCATTATTTGGTGATGAACTCGAATGAATATCAGTGGATCTCCTGCATAGCGTGAGATTTTATGTTACACGTTTATGCACGCATTTAATGACAGTCGATATATTATTATAGTTAAAGAAACAAAAATACAGACCTATCACTCTTTGGTTTTCTCATGCGGTCTTTTGTGCTGAAATTAGGCATTGTATACTCGCACCTTATCTACCAAGGGTGTCCTAATAACAATATTATTGATACCACAGTGGTAATGGTTATAGATACTGACTCCGACAATAGATGGACCACCGATTCGAGTAGGAGGACCTTCAATTGTAGGTTTGGCTAGTTTGTTGCAGAGGCGTAGTTTTTTTTTCCTAGATTCCCGGGTGCAAATTTATATACCTAAAACAAAAAAACAAAAGCCCGTCACTTCCTCAAGACTCCAATCAACAAACAACCAACTTTTTTCAGTATGACATCACGCAACTCATAACTCGATGGTTGTTTATATGGCAGGTAATAGAACTAAGTTGAAACACCCATAGTCTAGAAACACATTGCTAGATAGCCCAAAATTGGCAAACTAGAGCTATTCAGTAAATGAAATTACTATGCGTTTCTTACAAAATAACGATTCCCTTAATTGTTTTTTAAACTGATTACTTCAAAATATCTTATAAGTGCTTATTTTTAACATAAAAAACATATCACTATCCTTCTTCTCAACATTTCCTGAAATTTCCATCAATATTAGCCAGAGCTCAAGGAAAGTAACTACGGGTCTACACGTATGCGTATCCAAGGATTTTGACATTTTTCTTACTTGGCAAAGAATTATTTCAGATCAGCTTTGTCGATTGGAATCCTGGTCGAAATCACTTCACTTTGGTCATCCCTGAAGACATTTCATAGATCAGTTTTCAAGATACAGAAAACTATAAGAAAATTTGATGTATTATTCTGTATGCTGATATATGACATGAAACATGTTGTAACGATATATTACCTGCAACCATCAGTCATGTTCCACTTGTTCGTGTTTGGGAGTAGGATAGTTATGTTAAGGTGAAAAGGAGCTACTCTTGTTGTTTGATGAACTCTCATAGGCCAAGAAGGGAACGTGTCCAAGACTATATAATAGACGTTACTATGACGAGTATATCAAACACTAAGAGTAGTTCTTTTTTTGATTGATTTTTCAGCAACCTGTACCTGCATTGATTAACCAAACAATCAAAAGACATTTCATCAAACATTTGGTGTGCAACCAATTTCTTTTACAAAAACAACAACAAATTACAATCTTTCATCCAAAAATCCTCCTAAACCCTAAACCCAAACATACAAAACTAAATCTTATACACAAACTACCAATAAGCTGATAAGCCCACAAAATAAAGCTAATCCAAAATACAATAACCAAAAACAAAATCACCAACAGCTCATCAAATATATGCATATTTCGAACATGTTAACCAAACAATTGAGGCTTATTATTTGCAATCTCATATAACCTCAAAACATTAATTTATGCACAAACCATGATATTAATTAAAAACTGACTTAAAAATAATGCAATCCAAAAAATAAGCACACAATTACCTTGAATAAGAATAAACTGCCTAGTTCCTTAATCCTACCACACCGGAATCCCCTATGAAACCTGCGTATAACATTAACAAAAGAAAGCAAATCAGGAAATTAGGGTTCACAAACTTACAAAACGAAACCCTAACAGAATCAGAATAAATATTCGAAATTTTAAAAAACTTACATGAATCTCTTACTTCTGGCACAGAGAGATGGTTTCAG
This sequence comes from Tanacetum coccineum, assembly GCA_026074375.1. Taxonomy (NCBI): domain Eukaryota; kingdom Viridiplantae; phylum Streptophyta; class Magnoliopsida; order Asterales; family Asteraceae; genus Tanacetum; species Tanacetum coccineum. The sequence continues at coordinate 22,221 of BQNB010036261.1, forward strand.
GCGGTGTTAGATGGATCTGTGTGTGTGTGTTTTTTATGAGGGGTATTGAAGAGAAGGGAGAAAGAGACACGTGCCGGGTAGTATTATTATACCTTTATATACAAATAGCAGAAATTTCTTTTAAAAGAAAAAACCTCCCGGCCTCTGAAATATCAAACGAAAATTCCCACATATGAACACTTTCTTCTAATTTAAGTGATCTTTGGTGCATAGCATTTTAAGCCCACTCCTGGGTTTTGTGTATTGAGAAGATTAAAAGTGTAGCAATTTAACCCACATTCCTGGGTTTTAAAGGGTCGGGCAAGATCTTTGTTGTTCGATTTCAGGTGTAGAAACTCAATTAACAGAAAAGTAAAACAAAAGTACCTGTTATTGTAATTGGCGCATATCTCCCACAAAAGGTTTGACGAAACAACCTCAAGAGTAAGTATGACAATAACAAATAAGGCTCAAATTAATAAATACAGTAGCGGTACCAAACACCCGACATGGCTGCAATCACAAACTTAGTGTGACTGCCTAGCCAAGTCACATGTCTCGGTAAACTACGCATACTATACCAAACAGAACACTATCATCATCGCCCATAACATTTTAACACTTTTTGGAAAGATGTAATTAACAGACCAAAGTCATCAAAAAAAATAGGAGCCCAACAGTTTGAAACGATGGCGTTTCAGCCGTTGGTTAGTCCCATGGCGATGGCATTTCAGCCGTTGGTTAGTCCATGGCATGGGTGCGCCTGTGGAGGTTGCTGAGGCGAGTGATTCTCGCTCTCTACCATCCTTCCACTTACCACATCATCCAAACCAACTTAAATGCACCCAATAACATTTATGAAATCAGTAACTACGATCCCATCCTATAGATAGCCCATTACCATAGTTTATAAACATATACACCAACAAATACACCATTTTCTCATTCTCCCTCTCCCATCATCCCCTCCTTCCATAACCAAAACCCAAACATATATCCGAAACAAATCTTTTTCCTTCACCAATCTGTATACAAAATAAAGATCACACACCAAATCAAAAGACACAAAAACAAAGAGTGCCTTACATTCTAAAATATATGTTTCTCATAAATCAAGATTTTCTGTTTAAAATAAGTCAACTTTTTATAATAAACATAAAATCGGATATATAATAAAAGAGGTGCAATAATTTATCAACATAACTAAAAACGTATAAAAAATGCACAATTCAATTTAAACAATGTAAAAAAACTTACACAGTAATCTTTAAATCCCAAAATTAGTTGTCAAGAATGAAGAACCAAATAACTTGATTTCCCTTGATTTGGGCTTCTTCATCTATAAATGTAACAACCTCATCAACCGCAAATCTAATAGCACCTCGCCGCTCTCAAAACCCCCATCAATGGTTCACAAAAAGAAGTGAATATTCACGAATGAAAATGGGAGACGAAGATGAAACTACTTTGTTTGATTTGTTAGAGAGGAGTGAGAGATATTAGTCAGATCCAGGAGTGTGTGTGAAGAAGAGGGGGGAAGAGAGGACACGTACCTTGCTACGTGTTTTGTTAAAAGAGAAAAAGAGTAGCAAACCCAAATTAACCCGGGTCAGGCCGGGTGTTATGATAGCATTAATGGCAATGCCTCGGGGCAACGATCTTGCCTTTTAAATATAAGGTATAATATCATAATACATTGATTTGTTGTATTTTGTCAACATTTAAAACCAAATATAAATAATAAAATTTGTAAAAAACTTATTTTCGAAAGTGAAGATGATAGAATTGTAGCGACGTGTTTGTGTGCCACACATACATAAGTTGAATGATGGTATGATTAACGTTGCTGTGAGCGAGAGCGAGAGTAATGCTTGTTTACTGAATTAAGTGGTTTGACATGCATGTTTTAATTAGCCTTTTAATGAGGAGATGGTAGTTTTGGTGGGTCTCCTAATTAAAAAGGATTAAGATTTTGCGGCCACATTTTCTTTCGACCAAGAAGAAAGTAAACGCCCCCTAAATAGGTTCCCAGAACATTGTTGGTCCTTGCGACGTTAGACAAAGTACCTTGATTGGAGTAAGAAGATTGCACCTTTGAGAAGTCATTATACGCTTACTCTCTAGCTTAAAGGTTTAAATAGACGAAAGAACCCTCACTTCGTGCATTCTTTTGAGTGCCGACTGACCTTTTCCAAAAACATGAATACATAGATAATTAGCTCACTAAACTTACTAAACACACATGAATACAAAGATAATCTCATTATGCATTAGCAAATACAATTGGTACACGATTCCGTGTCGTATGAGCAGCCATAGTTTGATACACTTATATACCTTTTTTTATATTTACAATTTCGCAAAAGAAAACATGTCTGGCAATACGACCAACAATCTTGCAAGAAACTTTTTTATCGTATGCTAATCAACCCAAGCACTTAGAAAGGGAGATAAATGCATTCGAAGGCACTTGCTTCATTTGCTAACCCGCAGCCTAAGTTTAATTATCTATATTATTAGTATATAAGTATCTATAATGTGAGTCTCACTAAAAATTAAAAGAACAATATGCAATTTAGAAATTTTTTTTTTTACAAATAGTAGGGAACCTCATTACACTTCTCATTTAAAAATTCATATTTAATTTCAAATTAAAATATATTTTTATCTATTTATTTTTTAATAATTTAATTTCATCAAATTTTTTAAAATTTTGTACTCTTTAATTCAATATCTATTTTGATGTATATAACAATATAGCAGCATAAGTTAATCTGGGGTATTATTTCATAGTACAACAGTCATAATCATAGAAAACGACTCGTAAAGAGACGTTTTTGTAAAATTTAGTTATCATTCATTTATTCATCAGAGTTTTACAAGAAGAGAGATCCCAAAATCTAGAAACATAAAGTTTGAATGATAACAGTTTAGCCACATTCAAGTCCGTGTCACTTCGTGCCACAAGATGCTCAGTTACCTGAGATAAACATGCTAAAAAGTCAACACAAAGGTTGAGTGAAATTCATAGGTTTATGTTAAACAGTTTGAATACAAGTTCAATAGTGGGTTACGTTGTTATACACCCATAAGTGTAATAATTGCAATGAGTACAATTATTATAGAAAACAGTATTATTGCCCTAAGCTCATGACATCGAGACCTTGAGATAATCAATAATCACAAGAAGTTTCCCCAACGGGTGCTGATATGTGTGAAAATACATATCCGTTTTATATCAAAATAGACCCTAAAAAGACAAAATTGTGCTTTAAATGCTTGAATATTGCTTGTTTTGTCTTTGTGATTGTATAGGTACGGATATTGCATAAATCTCAAGAAAACGGTCAAAACCGGACAAACACGGACACGGGAACGGAATTGAGTATGCAAAAGCCGGAGAATGCTATCTAGGTAAACAAAAGTCAACCTATGGTCAACAGAAGTCAACCATATAAAGACAAAACCCAAAAATATCCAAAACCTGTCCCCCAAAAATGCCAATATTACATAAATGATCCCTAAATTAAATGGGTTTAATTTCCTAAATTACCCGAAAATATCCCAAGTCACGCAACCTAGGGTAATATGTCAAGTCTTAGTTTGACTGTTTAGGCTTCAATACTTTACAGAGTTTAACATACACATTTGATTTATTAATTTATGGAATTATTGTATCACTATTCAGGCTATCATAATTCAAAGGTCATGCAATATCGTTTGAGGAGCCAGGGCACTTTAAATCGTAAACCCAGCGAATTCGTCAAAACAAATACCCAAATGAAACTCCTCACATGAAATTTCCTAGTAACATCATACGATAAAATTTTTAAGTTTCTTCAAAAGCTAGTAGATGATAAATAACGTTAGATATATAACGTAATTGATTTATAATGCGTCGATCGATGATTAATAGCGATAAATGTATCGGGTTTTAATAAAATCTAGTCTTATAATATTAATATATATTTTTATAATTTATATAAAAATATTATATTCTATATTTTTAAGTTTGCAAAGATGGCAATAAATACCCTTGATTTATAAACTTTTACAAATTTAGTCCTTTATTTATAAAGTATATGTAATTTAAACCTTTAACTTTAGAACTTGGCAAAACAGCCCCTTGTAGTTATAGCTTTAGGAAAAGGACATTTTCAGTCCCTCTAGTTATAAATTTCAGATAGTTACGATATATACCCCTATGCATGAAAACATTTGCAAATCAAGTCCAAAATTCATAATTTTGATATTTTTTAAATCCAAAAGAATTTTGCAGGTCATGGCTTATTAGAATAAGCTAAAATAAGATGTTCTAATGTAACAAAAGACTAGAAAAAGGATTCATTAGCTAGAAAATCAAAACGGGTCGTTTTTAGGGTTTTAACAAAAAAATGCATGGGTTTGAGGATTCAAGGCTCAAACAAGAGTTCATATAGGATCTTAGGAGTCTTATGAATATTCTAAAACAGATTATGAGCATTCATTGATTAAGATTTTAGGATACTTGAGCTAGAAAGGGGTCGAAATTGTGTTTTTGGGTTCGTACGCCTAAAAATGACTTCAATGGCTTCTTCTTTCTTTCTTCTTCGCTTCAAACTCATCTTGGGGGCTTCTCTTGATCCTCTTTGGTCTATCTTAGAACTCCATTTGTGTTTGTGATGAAGATTTGAGGTGTGTTTGAAAAGTATGTGTATGTATGCGTATATATAGTACTCGAACACCCTTGGTGGCCAAGTTTTCTTGGTGTGGTGGCCAAGGGTTGTTGGGGAATGACTAAGGGCAGCTAGGTGATGAGTATGGAGAGCTAGGAGTGTAGCTTTGCAAGGTGGAAGGGTTGTGGGTGATTCGGTTTGCAAGAAAGGTGACTTACGAGTGGGTGTTTGCTTTGTTAACCAGTAAATGTAGCTAGCAAGGAGGCAAGGAGGTGGTAAGGTTCATGGTTGGTGATGTTTATAGGTCAGTGGTGGTGCTTGGATGTTAGCTTGGTTTAAAATGGGTCAAAAATGAAATAAAGGGGTGTCGGGTTTGAATTTAGGTTTGGGTTATGGTTTTTGATTTTAAATTCGAGTTACGGTTAAGGTTTAGGATAGATTAGGGTTTAGGATTAAGGTTTTATTGTTAGGATTAGGGTTTAGGTTTAAGGTTTAGGTTTTAAAATGAAATTAGGGTTTTAAAAATCTAGTTTAGGGTTTCGGGTTAGGGTTTTTGGTTTTAGGACGTAGATTAGGTTTAAGGAATAGGGATAATAAAGGTTTTAAATGTTGTTGCGTTAGGGATCTTGCACTTACAGTGCTTAGGTAAATGGTAACAAAATAGAAGAAAAATGTGGTTAAAATTGAGCTTATTTGAACCATGCTTAATAGATTTGTACATTTAGCTTAAACGAGTTGTGCCATGGTTTGTAGGGAAGTATGAATCAAATATTATCTATGATACTTGTACAAATGCTAGTCTACTTGTACATTCATTTTATATGTGTACATTACATATAATTAGGGTTTGTTATAATCGTTTAATGTTTAAAGTTTGTTTTGAAATAACGTTGTAAATGGTACGTTAAATGGGTAATGTACTTGGTAAAAATGATATGAAGATATAGACTTGACATATTAGGATGTTTACATGATATAAACATAGATAGAATTGGCATATGTAGGTTGCATGAGCTTGTTTACTTTAGAGATGCAAGTTACGTTGCATAATGAGATAAAGCAAAAATTTCCTTGTAAAAAGATGGTATATATAATAGATGGATATTACAGTGCATCTAATTTAATAGATGGATAATTACATTGATGAAAATTATGGGTTGTTATAGTCTCCCTCCCTTAAAAGAAATCTTTTCCCAAGATTTAGTTGGATGCCGAAGTGATGTTGAAAACAGATATGGATACTTGGCACGAATTTGATCTTCGCGTTCCCACGTAAATTCTGGTCCTCTTTTAGAGTTCCATCTTACTTTGACAATAGGAATACGACTTTGTTTTAGTTGCTTGACTTCTCGATCCATGATCTCCACTAGTTCTTCCACAAAGTTGAGTTTGTCATCAAGCCGAAGTTCTTTCATTGGAATGACAAGGGATTCGTCAGATAAGCATTTCTTTAGATTAGAAACGTGGAAGGTATTGTGGACATTTCTAAGTTCTTTAGGAAGTTTAAGTTTATACGCTACTGGACCGACCCTTTTAAGGATCTTAAATGGTTCAATGTACCAGGGATTAAGCTTTCCTCATTTTCCGAATCGGATGACACCTTTACGAGGTGACACTTTTAACATAACTCGATCTCCAACTTGAAATTCTAAAGGCTTTCGTCTTATATTGGCATAACTTCTATGTCGGTCTCTTGCAGCTTGCAAGTGTTGTTAAATTTGCACTATTTTCTCGGTGGTTTCATGGATTATTTCGGGTCTAGTAAGTTGAACATCTCTAACTTTGGCCCAGCAAATAGGTGATCTGCACTTTCGACCATAAAGTGCCTCAAATGGTGCTCCCTTAATACTAAGCATGGAACAAGTTGTTGTAAGAAAAAATTCACTAATGGTAGTGTGTTTTCCCTTCCTTTTTGCTTTTTTTTTTTTTACGCCTTTTTTTTTTTTTTTTTTTAATTACTATTTTTTTTTTTTCCAAAATCTATAACACAGGCTCGAAGCATGTCTTCGAGTGTTTGGTCCTTTCACTTTGCCCATCAGTGATGATATGTCGTACTCATGTCTAATTGAGTACCCAAAGTACTTTGTAATAATTGCCAAAAAAAACAAAAAACAAACAAGAATCTGGAGTGAAATACTGCACGATTCCGAGATGATAGATAATAGCATTCCAATGCCGGAGACTATTTCCTTTATGTACAATCTTGTAAGGGTTTCCATACTATCTGTCTCTCGGGTAGGGATGAAATGTGCGGATTTGGTAAGGCGATCGACAATGACCCAGATTATGTCATGTCCGTTTGATGTTTTGGGTAGTTTTGTGATGAAATCCATCGTTATTCTTTCCCACTTCCACATAGGAATCTCCGGTTGTACCAGTAAGCCAGATTCTCTGACATTCTGCTAAACTCATAACATGTCAAACATTTACCAACATATTCAGCGATGATTGCCTTCATGTTAGGCCACCAATAGAGTTTCTTTAGATCCTAATACATCTTGTCAGAACCTGGGTGAATGGAATACTTTGATTTATAGGACTCATGCATGATTAAGTCTCTCAGATTACCAAAAAGTGGTAACCAGCTTTGGTTTTTAATACAACGAGTTCCATCAGGACGTATTTCAAATGCTTTGTCCATTCCTCATAAGTTTTCAGCCTTGATGTTTTCTTCCTTGAGTGCTTCAGTTTGAGCTTTGAGAATTTGTGATGGTAATTTTGGATGAATGGTCATAACTAATGATCTAACTCAGAGTGGTTTGATTCGTTCCTTCCGGCTTAAGGCATCTGCTATGACATTTGCCTTTCCAGGATGGTAGCGAATTTCACAATCGTAATCTGCAAGCAATTCTAGCCAACAACGTTGTCTCATGTTCAACTCTTTCTGATCAAGGATATGCTGAAGACTTTTATGATCAGTGAACATAGTACATTTGGTGCCATACAGATAGTGTCTCTAAAAAATTTAGAGCGAACACGATACTGCTCCCTAATTCGAGATCACGAGTGGTATAGTTTTTTCATTAGGCATAAGTTGTCGGGAATGCATATGAATAACCTCTCTCTTTTGCATAAACACAACCGCTCCAACCTTGATAGATGCATCAAATTAAAAAACAAAAACGTCATTTCCTTCGGTAATGCTCAGATTGGATCTTCACATACTTCTAATTTTAGCAGTTAGAAGGCTGACTCTTGGTTTTCTCCCCATATATACTTCTTGTTTTTCTGGGTTAATTCAGTCAAAGACTTTGCAATCTTCGAGAAATCTTTGATAAATCTCCGATAATAACTATGCATGTCCCAAAGAATTGACGATTTCCTATGTGGTAGTATGGAGATGTTCCAATTCTTAACTGAGCTTCATATCTTGCGGGGTCAACATGAAGTCCTTGCCTATCAATTAAGTGTCCAAGAAATTGCAACAATACGAATCATAAATCATAACTTGGAGAACTGGCATATACAACTCTCTTTCTTGAGTAATTCTAGAATTATTCTCAGATGATTTGCGTGCTCTTCTTTGTTACAAGAGTAGATGAGAATATCATCGTTGAACACTATTACGAATTTGTCCGTGTATGGTTTTAACACACACTACGGTTCATCAGATCCAAGAATACAGCAGGGTCTGGCGTTAGTTTAAAGCCAAATGGCATTAACTTGAAATATAATAGTTTATATCTTGATCTAAAAGCATCTTGGGAAATCTTCATCCTCTGACTCTCAGTTGAAGAAAGTCCTGATCTAAAGCAAGTCTATCGGTAAGACATGAACCTTGAAGTTGGTCAAATAAGTCATCAATCCTGGGTAATGTGTAACGATTCTTTATAGTAAGTTTATTCAACTCCTAGTAATCGATACACATTCTAAAAGATCCGTCTTTCTTTTTGACAAACAAGACAGGAGCTCCCCAAGGCGAAGTACTTGGTCGGAAAAAACCTCGATCTGATAACTCTTGAAGTTGGTTAGATAGTTCTTTCATTTCTGAAGGAGCTAATCTATAAGGTGTTCGGGCTATAGGTGCCGCTCCTGAAATTAGATCGATTTAGAATTCTACTTGGCGAACGGGAGGAAGTCCAGGTAGATCTTTAGGAAAAACTTCTAGGAATTCTCTGACTACTAGGATATCTTCCAGTCTTTTCTCGTCTGACTTCTTTTCCATTACTTGGATTACAAAAACTTGACAACCTCAGGATATATATCTTTCGGTTTTTATACAGGATATGAGGCTTAGTTAGGTTTTACTTTGATTACTTTGGATGATCAAAGTTTCACCATTGATTGGGATGTGGACGACTTTCTCGTCACAGATAAATCTAGCATGATACTTGGATAACCAATCCATACCAATGATGACGTCAAAAATACCGATTTTGATTGGCATAAGATCAATTTTGAAAGGTTGGTTTAACAAGGTCAGGGTGCAACCCTGAATAACGGTGTTT
>BQNB010036261.1:31692-50270 GCA_026074375.1 Tanacetum coccineum
ATTATTAAAGTGCAAATTGTTAACCTTAGAGTTTATGTGGTTTATCCAATTAGCGTGCCTGACCTGTGGCGGCATTAGAAGCGTTTGTAGGATTGTCTGTTATTACTTCTCATTAAATATTTGGAGTTGACTATAATTTGATGAACATTTTTTCTATTATTCTGTAGGTGACAACATTAGTGTCGTAAGACACTAAAGTTAGAGCAGGAGCATGGCACATTTGATGCAATACCATATACCAAATTGCAACATTTCCAGGAGCACCTTACTCAGAAGTGGTATTCCAGCACAAAAGAAATAGAATATAACAATCATCAAGAACAATTTCTTCAACAACAATACGAACAACAACTACTTCAACATCGATTTCAACAACATCAACAAAACCCATCACAATATCACCAAAATGTACAACCACCAATTCCACCACCATCACAACAACAAACCTAACCACCACCTCAAGCCGAACCACCAACCGAGAAAAGAAAACGCGCAAAAAAAACCCGCAAAAGTAGCAACCTCATCCACCTCAACAAGCACCCTCGACAAAAAAAATCACCGTTAGACGGGCGAAAAGGAGGAACTACTAGCTAGTAGCTACATGTTTCATTACGGTATATGAGGATCCAAATGTCAGAAGATACCAAAAGTTAGAGTTTTTTTTTGGGAAAAGGTTCTTACGGACTTTAACACTCCGGCTCCCTTTAAATGTAACAAAGATATGATTACGTCGAAGTGGTCGACGTTGAATGCAAATTGTTAAAGTTTAATGCTATATACAAACGTTGTTTGCGTTTGGGTAAAAGTTGTAAAAATAAGATGGGTGTTTTGAATCTGGCAAAAAAGGCATTTAAGGATGAGTTTAATGGAAGAGCTTTTACTCAAGAGGGGTCGTGTGAGGTGTTGCGAAATTACCCGAAGTGGGATGCACCCGAAGCGGTTCCTTCAGCTCCCGTCGAAGGAGGACACGCTGAGCTATTTGGCGAAGACTCGAGACCACGTCCTCTGGGAGCACGTGTAGCAAAAAAAATGAAATCCGAGAGCACGTCGGGTACCCCGGGGAGTAACACACAAGTGTTTGCAGATTCGATGACGACCGAGTTTAGACTCAAACAGAAATTGGCTCAAGAGAAAGATCGAGCCGTGATAAAGTTTGAAGAACTGAGATTTCTCGCAACAAAAACCGATGGGTTGTCAGAAGAAGATGCAGAGATCAAATTCGGGCAAAATATAGACGTTCGCAGTCGTCGACGTAGTTTTTATTATCGTATTATAGTTTTAATTATCGCAATTTTTTTCTTATTTTTTAAAAATTTCATATGTTTTTTGTTATTGTAATTTTTATTTTTATTCACATTAATGAAATATTAGTTGTTTTAAATAATTAAAAGAAAATTAAATAATGGGTCTCAAAAGTATAAGTTAAGTGCAAGTTAATGAGGATAATGTTTTTGGTTGTGTTAGTTAGGTGCACCGTTGTCTCTGTGGCACCGTGCTCAATGTGAAGTAGAAAAAAGCTAAAATGTCGTGAGTGACAGTAACTTGCCAATTTAGGCACCCGTTGCTCTTAGTTGATTCATCTTCCATCCAAAGACGGTTTTGCTTGCATTTACATTTCCAATTTTTTTCATCAAACTAAAATGATCAATTAGGACCAATTCGTTATAGAAAAATAAATATTCTTACAAACCGTTAACGTCTGTTACTGCGAAACGATTTCATACTATCGCGACGAAAATTAAATCATCTTTATATAGAGTCACTTTTATACACTTCGACTTTTTTCGAGTGTTAAAATTTTACGCCGTAACAAAGATTGTAAGCTTGCAGGGTGTTGACTGTTATGCAGCGCTGATGGGTGGAACCATTTCTTCGACAAAATCTCTTAACCAATTCAGATTCAATTCTTGTTGGTTTTATTATGGACCGACCGTATGCACAATTCTTGAAACTAAATGCATCTAGTACTATGAGTTAAGATTGGTAGGCAGAGTATTAAAAATGGCATGATAATACATTTCAATGACCACTCTTTGGTGATATTTTTTTGCAACAATATACAAGCAGGATTGGTTATTAGGGTTATAAATTCAAATACCAAAATCAAACCAACATAATTCAAGTCTACAAATACAAGTAACTAAATCCATATTACTCAAACAGTCAAGCCTACTTATCAGAGTCTAAATATAAATAGAACTGCCAACACAAGATTACCAGGCCCCGTTTATATTGGAAATTTCATCTTCACAACAGAATCCATGTTCATGAATATTTCACTACACAGCCAATCCTTAGCATAGTAAAGCGCCTCAACCGTCTCAGGCCTCAACGTGCACTGATAACGATCCATTTCTTTCATACCTGTATCAAAAATGGATTCGGTGTCAACAGTGGACACAGGAACACTCAAGATATCATGAGCCATCTTTGACAATGTTGGGTACTTGGACTTGTTCAATTTCCACCATCCCATAACATCAAACCCATGAACCCTAGGCAAAAGAGACTCTTCCAAATACTGGTCCAATTCTGACTGTGATTGTTGACTTGTACTCTGCATAATATATTCATCAAATTTCGTAACAGCATGCCCAACCCATTGCTTAAATGTCCTGTGACATCACCAGTATACTCTAGAAAAAGCTGATGGATCCCTTCATCCACAATATTGATATAAGTCTCGGCCTCATCACCATAGAGCTTTGTGAAATGTTGTGCATATAAGGGTTGTGAGTTGTATTCATATGCATAGAACCAAAATACAACAAACAATGTGCAACTTGTATTTTAAGGTGTGTCAACACATTAAGTGTATGTGTGTTTATCTACGTTTTTAAGGTTTGTTCATGTTTGCACCATGGGCATTTGTATTGAATGCATTGTAATAAATGGTTTATGTGAAGACTTATGTCTTGAATAAAAATGTGTATGTCAACACCATTGGCATTTATCTACATTTTTAAGGTGTGTTCATTGACATGTCGATATGTTATGGTTATACATTAGACGTTCAACGGATGAGTCGATATGTTATGGTTATACATTAGACGTTCAACGGATGAGTCGATATGTTATGGTTATACATTAGACGTTTAACAGATGAGTCGATATGTTATGGTTATACATTAGAGGTTCAAGTGATAAGTCGAGATGCTCCTACCAAATACTCCCGCTAAAAACTCTCGCCAAATACTCCCGCCAAAAACTTGCGCCAAAAACTTGCGCCAAAAACTCTTTTATACCATAAATATTGTTGTGCCACATGAATCTTTTGCGTGTAGGTGTGCAGAAGGAGATGTAGTTCCCGACAATCGTATAAACCTGAGAGTTACGGTAAACTATACTATGCATGTCCAAAATCAAAGGTAAACAATCACATGTTTTTTATTTGTGTAATATATAAATATTCTGGTTAGTTGTTAAAAGAATTGATTTCTTTACTATTTAACAGCCTCCGAAACATTTTGGATGTCTATTTTTTTATGGAAAGAGACCCGACTTCGTGAATTGATGAGTTCTCCTGGAGCTCCATCGACTCCAAGTTACTCTATAGGTCATTCAACACCTCTAAGCTATTCTTCAGGACCTTCAACGCTTCCAAGCTATTCCTCAGGATCTTCAAGAAATGGAGAGTGCTCAAACTGTAAGCACTTGCGTGGAAAGATAAGTGTACTCAAGGCAACAATGGACATGCATATGCATCCGGAACAACACACAGTTAATTCGGCTGCACTATTTCATGAAGTTCTCAATGAAATGGAAAAACTTGATTGGGAGTAGTTTGTCATGTGCAATGTAATTCGTATGATTTGGAGTAGTTTGTCATTTGCAATGTAATTCGTATGTTTTATTATATGTGAAGATTTTGTTTAAACTTATATGATATGAATGTGTTTATGTATAACGATATCACCTCGACATGCCAATGGTACAAACATTAACACACCTTAAAAACGTATCTATATTTTTTGTTAAAATATACGGAATATCGGATCGAAACGAACCTAAAAACGTAGTTTAGTTGAAAGTCAACAAAGTCAAACACTATCCCCGGCGACATGTCGCCGGGAAAATTGTCCAAAAATACCAGAAGCCCAATTTCGTAATATAAAAGCCCAAACCAATTGACACTAATTATTTTTTTTAATTAACGTAGCATCCCCAGCGACATGTTGCTGGGGAAAATAGTGTCCATGTCACCTCAAACGTAATTAACACTAATTTTTTTTAAAATAACAAGTGAATCCCCGGCGACATGTCGCCGGGGAAAAGTAAGCGGGAAAAATTCCCGCCACGTTTTACGGAGAAATATTTGGTCAAAATTTAACGACATATTCCCCGGCGACATGTCGCCGGGGAAAATGTCCAAATTCTTTGACTAAAAAGTCTACGAGAATTGGTGCCACGTAGGACCCATTTTTGTCGTTTAGTGCATATTCCCCAGCGACAAATGTCGCCGGGGAAAAGACCGTCACCTGTTCTTCTTTTTCTTGTAGTGTGTACGCAGCTATAAACTATATCATCGCAAAATGAAAACAGATTTTACTACTTTCGAACACATACAAAAGCTTAAACGCTCTAACAAAAACACTAAACAACACACTTTTAGCAAAACGAAGAACACACCATTTCAGATTACAACACATTTTCGTCAAGACCAAAAATGCGTCGTTTTGAGACTATACCTATCAACTAATAAGCAGATGAGCCAATGATCCTACCTAACAACGATATAGCAGGTTTGGGTCACTACTTATTCTATTAAAGCATAAGCAAATGAAGCCCAAAAAACGCAAAACTGCACCACGTAAAAAACGCATCCTGTAAAACTACATTACAGAACACCATTACCCTAAAAATCAACTTCCAACAGAAAAACTTTAATAGGTGTAACAACAATATTTACCAACCGCTGCTACATGCAAACCGTAATCAGCTACCACCATTATCATTTAAACCAAAACCCGTAAAATAATTTGAACTTTAAACGTCAAAATCCAAGAAAAAAATATGACAACATGTAACAATCTTAAACAACGAATCAACAGCTCTAAAGTTCAAAACACAAAAAACTCAATGTTGTACACCATCACCCATTAAAAATACACCATCACCGATCAAAATAAAAAACCCCAAAATTCAAAATAAAAAAGGCATCACTTACATGCAACTTGAAACGATTATGATTCTGATCTTGTTGCTCTAAAACATATACGTGCGTGCACATTTTTTAGCTGTGCGTGTGTGTGTGTCGGAATTAATGTGTCTCTGTTTGTGTTGTGTGTTTTTCTTCCCGCATGTATATATACAAGATAACCTTCGGTGCAACTACCACATTGGCACCGCTTTGGCCCATCCTACTCGCACCGTCCCAGCCCAAAACCCAAACGACCAAGCCTAAAACCAAAATGAACAAACGACGTCGTTTTTGAACCCTCAAAACCCTGACGTTTACTTCGCTATTGTATATAAGGGTAATGACAATATCAACGATTATATTTAAAATAGAAAAATTAATTACACACGTGATTAAAGGCAAAAAGACCAAAAATGACAATAAGAAAATACATGAATTATATCGGTAAGATTATTTTGGGTAAGGATAGTTGTCATGTGATTAGTCGGCTTGCAATGTCAAGTTGAAACCCAAGTATACAAAAAAATGATGTTTCTAGAAACATGGTTGCCCACAATGATCGGTCGACTATGTGGGTCTTTGTGGGTCGGCTGAAGGCCGCCTCGTTGTGAGGTGAGGGTCTACGAAGGTCGGTCGCCAACAAAAACAAGCCAACCGTCACACGGCCGACCGATAAAACACACCACAAACAAACAAAAATGTGTATCTTAATTAATTAAAAAGGAATCTTTGTGGGGTATGTTTTTTTCGACTAAAGACACACAAACAAAAACCATAAACAACCTACCCGAGACCCATGAAAGATCTTGAAGCCATGACAAACGATGAAGCCATTGAAGACATATTACAAGGGGGTTCTGATCGGCTCAGACTATACCTTAAAATACATATAATATAATAAAATATCAAATATATAGTAAGGATAGTCTAAAAGCAGAGTCAATGATACCGAGAAGTAGTATAGAGCTTTCCCGGGTCGTAAATCCCCAACGAGGCTGGAATGGTAAATCGATACGATCGAAGATTTGAATTTGAAGGAAGGAACTGGTTTGGGAAGTTGAAAAAGTCAAATTAGATAATAATGGACTAAAACGTTTAAGAAAATCCTAGAAATTACGAAATTAGACTAGAAAACGAAGCCCCGAATCCCGAACAAAAGGGGGAAAACCTAAAATCTTTAAAAATAACCCTACGGAAAATTTTTCACTTCTAAACTACTCTACGGGTCAAATAACGAAGAATGAAAAAGACTAGACCGAAAACGGAGTTCGTTTGACCCAAAAACGAGTCAAAACAAAAAACCCGTACCCGGACCCGTTCTTTAAAAGATAAAAAGTTATAAAAATGACCCTACGAAAAATTTTATATTTTTCCTACAAACTAGATGACAAAAGAAAATTTTCTAAAAAAGCAAAATATTTTTTTGATAATTTTTGTATTTTTTATGAATTAAATAAACTTTTATCTAAATTAAATTATAAAAAATATTAAACTTTATCGAAAAATTCTGAAAAATTTACAAAAAATACTAGATACTTTAATGGTCCTACGAAAAATAAGAAAACACCAAGTTGCTTAACAAATAAGCCCCGAATAAGCTGTTTTCAGCTTATAGGCTTATTTGGCAAAAATGTGTATAAGTATTATAGCCCTTGAGTCTTTAACGAAAAAGACCCAAGGGCGCAGTGGTAGAGTGTGTGAGTAAAAAGGGGATGTATCGCTTGGTCCCGGGTTCGAGTCTTGCTCACCCGGGCCAAGTGTCTTCCCCTTTTTTTTTCGAAAACTCAAAGAAGCAAAGTTGTTAAGCTCGTGGGGCTTAACAACTTTGTCTTCTACAACTTTTCACGAAAAGCACTCAATAAGCTTATAAATAAGCTTAAAGTGGACAGAAATAGCTTAAAATTGCTTAAAGGCTAAACAAGCTAAGTCTTGGGACACTTTGGGGACAAATAAGCTAGAACTAAGGACTAGATAAGCTAAAAGGGTAAAACTAATCTAAATAAGCTATAAAAAGTTAAAAGCTTAAACTAAATAAGCTGTGAAGAGCTTATGATGACAGAAAAAGCTAAACAAAGCTTTAAAGGGCAAAAGCACTAAAGTGGGCATTCAAATAAGCTAGCAAAAGGGAAATAAGCCAACTAACAATCTAACTTAACCTAAATAACCACTAGGAAACAATTTGAGCTTATGGAATAAGCTCAATAAGCCAAAATCAAAAATAAGCAATCCCTCAGCCTAACTTAAGCTAAAAACAGTCAAAGGGCATGTTTGGGCTTAAAAATAAGCACACAAATGAGCTTCCTAAGGTCTGAAAATCAAGAGGCTTATACAAGAGCTTATTGGCTCTTGAAATAAGCCAATAACTTGGGCTTAAATGCTCTTAATGGCTGAGAAAAATAAGCCTAAAGTCTCCCCTTTGCACCAGGGGAGCTTTAAGGCAAATCTCAAGGGCTTATTTGACAGCTTATTTTAAGCTGTCAAATAAGCTCTAAACACACAAATAAGCTCAAACAGATTGAGTGTTCTATGAAAGGGGCTTGTGCACCAATTTTCAACTTTTAAAAATCATTTTTACTTGTTTATTTTTGATGGTGAAAAAGGACTTTGAGTTTTTAAAAACTGTGACAAAAGGGACTTGGTGATTCTTGACTTATAAAGTCAAAGGAACAAAGCTTGTTTGACAGCCCTTTTTTTAGACACAATAAACACACTCTTTTGACACTTAAACTCAAGCCACAAGTGCTTAATCAAATAAGCACTTGTGATATTTATAAAAATCTCACAGTTTCAAAGCAAGTTTATAAACCTTTGAAAAACAATTTTTCAACTAAAAAACTTTTAAAAACAGCTTTAAACTAGCTCAAAGATTATTAGCTATAAACTGACGACGTTTACCTTAACCCAAAGTCAAAACATTTTGACCCGTTTTTAGGCTTATGCCAAACACCCCTTTACTTTAAAACTGTCAAACTAAATTGCACTTAAAATCTAATTAAAAGTTAAAACAGCTTAAACTTTTTATCTACTTCTACTTATATTAACCTACTTAAACTATTTTAACAATAAAAGTCCTAGCTTATTAAGAAAAATAAGCTAGTTTCTCAGCTAGCTTATTACACCTAAGTGACAGTTTTGAAGGATAAAGTGATATTACACACAATTATGCAATGAGAACTTAAAACAGCTAAATAACAAGCCTAAACTAATGTGTTTGCAGAGATTGAAAGCAAATAAGCTAATGTCTAAAGCTAAAAATTGAGCTAAATGAAAATTGAGAATTGAAACCTTGGATTTTTGTTGTCTCAGAACCAAGCCACTCTTGTTTGAGGAGTTCGTTTAAAACCCTGAACCTAGATGGCTCCTTACCTCTAAACCTGAGCCTTGAAAGCTAATAAGTCCTTTAAGGCTTATTTCTTCATAAGCTTCCAATTTTGAAATCAAAAGAGCAATGATGAACTAAAATGAATTGAAAACAATATTTAATGGCTTTTAACAAGTTTTAAACTGAGTTTGAGCTTATTAACAAGAATAAGCTCAAATGAGCTTATTGAGAGCTTATGAAGTAAAAATAGCTTAAATTTTCATTAAAATTGAGAATTACAAGTGCATAAGAGAAGTTAACTTAAAAATACTTTAAACTTTAAAAATTACACTGAAAACTACTTTTAAAAAACTAACTATTCAGCCATAATGGCTTTACAAAGCTTTTTATAGAAAAAAACTATGCTAGAGTCACTTCCCTTCCTCTTGCTGTTGTGCTTCTTTGTAAAGACACACAAATAGGGTTGTGTACTTGTTGTGTGAGGGGTTCACAGACTTCAAATCTTGCCCTTCATCCTTCATGGGGTCATCTTGGTCGTCGAAATGTGCTGTAGGAGTAGTGAGATTGCCAAGTTAGCAATCATAACAGCCTGAAGGTTATTGTCCATAACTGGGGATGGGTTAGTTTATAGGGAAAAAGAAAGCTGAAACCTTGATGAGTGGGGTGAGTTGAAATGGCGGGAAAAATTAGTTTGTACGAAGGTTAGGTATGACAGGTAACGAGTTTGGGGATGTGGCAAAAGTTTGGCCCTTTGATTGTTATAGACTTATTGCTACCGCGGTCGTCCTTGAGGTAAAATAACTTTGGCAGGACTTGCAAAACCAAGTCCCCAAGAGTTTATAGTGCAACAGCAAACCGCATGTCCTTGGTGTTTTATAACTTCAATGCTTGGCAAAGTTTAGGCCCTTGGATGTAACTTATGCATCCTTGGCAGTTTCGGCCCCCATCTCTTTTCTTTTCTCTTTTCTTCTTACAAATACAATTTAGGGGTTATGTCATTTTTATCCTCAAACTTATATTTCATCACATGTTGACTTTTGGATTTGTCCGGTTTGACTTTACTTTGAAGTTTTGGGGAGAGATTGTGAAGAAATTGGGGGATGGGGATGTTAGGCCGTGTACTTATCTGTTGACTTTTTGACGTTTTTGACTTGATGACTTTTTCCGGCTTTGATTGGCTTTGTCTTCACTAGTCCTTTTTCCCATTCCGAGTGCCGGTTTTGGATCGTTTTGGCTTTGTTTTTCGTCTTTTTCTTAGTTTATACCGTTTCCTGCACAATACAATTAGCAGAACAAGCATAAGTTAGGCATTTTGATTCCTTTTTGGTTATTTCAGCTTGTTTTTTTAAATGTAAAATATGTGTAATTAAGCACATACCAATCCATCAAAATGGGTATCTCAAAATATATCATTATAGATCTTATGACTGGTATAACCGCGTTATAGGAAGAGTCTCATTATAGTGAAAACCTCAAGAAAAAAAGTGTAGTCGCGTGGTTATGTCTTAAGGTAAAATCTCGTTTCTACTATTTGTAATGTTCGATTATCCACATCAACGTGGCTTTATGGATGCTAAGTACCCAACATACAGTGTACATACATAATTAGTAACATGACTTAAATTGGGTACTACTTGTCTGCAATGAGTAATTCAACTGAATACTATATCGACATATTGCTTCTCTTTTTTAAGTGGTTTCATCACTTAGTTGCTAAAAATTTGTACGATCTGGGATACCACTCCAGGGGACCTCAACAACAGCCACCATAACGACTAAAACTATAACAAACTGTGAAAGGGATGCAGAGGGTGAGGACCCTCCGAGAAACAATATCCCCAGAATAAAGTTTAATAATTGAAAGGAGCTCGCGAGAGAGCTTATGCGATAATCGGCGGATTATGGTACTCAGTCGTTAGTTCGATGAATCAGCTCCATTAGCTCAAGTGTGTAACACCGGTTATTCCACAAAACAGATCATGAATGCGAGGAATTGGCAACGGCACAGATAAAACTCAATAATGAGATAAGGTAGTCCAAGTATGGGGGGCCTTAAGATTCTCGTCGAGTTGTTAGAACACGATTGTGTTTCAAGACCATTTTCAATCAACAGATTCTGGCGATTTTCGAATTTAGGTTCATACTCGTGTCATATCGGATACCATTAAGCCCACTCATTTATAATTCATTATTTGCATAAAGAAGCGTCCTAATTTATGTAAATAATCAATTGATAAACTTATGGTTCGTGATTTATAATTTATTTATTTAAATGAAGAGGCGTCCCAATCCTTTCAAATAAACAGATCATAAATCCTCCTACTTAATAATTCACGATGTAATACGCGTACCCACATAACCTTCAAGGTGGTTGACATGACGATGCAATGTCTCTAATGAGGTAAAGGACGAGTGATATTTAAACTCGTCTTTGGAACTGGGAGTAAAAACTGCCAGGCGAGATCATATAGAGTTCAAGATATTTAATTGAGTACCTTGGTTAAGTATAACCCAGGTAAAAGTCCTCGATGCGACAGTCAGCATAGGCAATTATCCATATAAAGATCTTCCATATTACAAGTCCCCCTATACAAGATTTTAACATTTAGATTTATACATAATCCGAAGAGAGACCAATAATAACGCCTTCGTGTAATACGATATTATATAAAGTTATGAAGAAAATAATATTCTTAGAGACCATTGTTTAACTTACAATGTCTGATAACGAAGTGAGATCATTGCGCAACTCCCAATGTCCAAGAAGCAAGATGAGACCATTGTATAACTCACAATGTCTGACGAGTAGAATGAGACCATTGTGCAACTCACAATGTCTACCGAGTAGAATGAGACCATTGTGCAACTCACAATGTCTTAAAAATATTCTGATATTTATATAATAACTCTTATATAAATAAACGTACGATATACGCGAAAGGAATGCAAGCATATATATATTATATATATGTATGTTTTCCAAAACGTCTCTTTTGAGTCATTTTCTATGATTATGACTGTTGTACTATGAAGTAATACCCCAGATTAGTTTCCACTGCTATATTTGTCAAAATGGGGGTGTTACAGTATATCTGCCTAGAAGTTAATGAAAGTTCAATTAGACGGGTACGCACACCCAAAATGTAACACCCCCAAAAATATTACAACGCAGCGGAATACCACATGGGGTGCTACTTCATAATACACAGCGCTAGATACAAGAGAACGACCTCTAAAAAGTGTCGTTTGTAAAACAATCTTGTTGATTTTCTGAAATCAAAATAATAGTTGTCCCATAATTGCATCACCATGAAAAACTTGAATGTAAAGACTCCAATGCACATCAAATAATCCAAGCATCTAATTCACCTGAGAAAAACATGCTTAAAAGTGTCAACATTAAAGTTGGTGAGTTCATAGATTAGTTTAAATATGAATGTAAGTTTCAACTGAATGTATTTGTCCACTGTATCATCACAGTACCATGTAAAAATCCTAAAGATTTATAAAGAATGCACGACACATTTTATGTCACCAAAAGTACCAATCTTATCCCAAAGATTTATAAAGAGAATGGCTGACCCAATTTAAAGTCACCAAATGTTTCACGGTATGTATTTGTTGGGGGCCCTGTAGTCCCAACGTGATCCGACATGTTATAACGTTCGTTCCCAGTGATAGCTAGTCACCCGAACGGGGGTTGTCAATCCCGAATAGATCTATTTCCTAACATGCGCGCAGACAACATGCTATAACGTTCGTTACCGGCGATAGCTAATCACCCGAACAGGGATCCACACCCGAATAGATCTATTTCATAACATTCGCGCTCACCCTCCAAGTGATTTACAGTTCATGACGCTGTGACGTAGACTTGTATGTACCCATCACAGGTGTCCCCTCCAAGAACACCCGGGCAGTGATTTAAAATAATGTGTTCCCCTCCCGTTACCGGTGTCCCCTCCAAGAACACCCGGGCAGTAAAGTAAAAATATGTACTCCCGTTACCGGTGTCCCCTCCAAGAACACCCGGGCAGTAATTTTGTTGTTATCAGTTCAATCCGCCTAAGCTAATCCGTAATCATTTCAAATGTAAAGTATGTATTTGTGACCAAAAATGAAGTCAAATAATGTATCTCATAGCGAGCTATGCAAATAAGTATGTAAACCAATTTGTAATCAACCATGTAAATGCATTTGCAAACAAGCATGTTCTCACCCCAAATATATGTAAAACGAGTAAAAACAGGGGAGCTATAAACTCACCTTGATCAAAGACCACGATCAAATAATCCAAATAAATCACAACCGAATCTGCAACGATCTCGGCCACGACCTATAATTATGTCGCTCTATTATAATACACGTATTAAATACGATCAACGATGCGTACATCGTAACGACGAAAATCATACATATTTTATAAGCGTATACAACATATATAACCATTGATGAGAAATCCACTGCGCGTCTTTAACCTTAACCTTGAGTATTATATGAATATATACTATTTTCCGTCTAATCATAGCTTATGTCGAATATTTACCGAAAGTTACTATTTTTAGACTCTTCGTTTTTAGGACCGAACAATGGTCTTAAATATAATTAATTGAAATAATAGATCAACCGACCTTTAGTTTTGACCCGCTATGTCTTAATTTTTAAAACAGACAATTACCTCAGCGCAAAGTAAAATGACATTAACGACAACAACATTTCATATTTCGCCGGAAGGCTGAAACGGACTCGAAAGTGCTCAAATCGTTTAATTAATACATCTGTCAGATTTAATATATTAAAAATATAACCTATTTTCTATTAAAGTGTATGTTCCGATTTCACTCTAGTTTCTTCGTTATTGGGAGTTAAAAGTCCCGGTTTAAACAAAACGTCCGTGCAAATATAATTTGTTATATTTTATAACAAAGTCGGACTTTTCAAAGACTCGAATCACCCGAATCTCATCTGTTTCGTTTTCTGCTCACCAATTAACGTTACAGAAACCGCCAAAGTCCGTTTTAACTCTAAAAACTAGCTAAAATGTGCTCTTCATGCTTATAGCTTAATACAATCCCGTTATTAGTATTAATACATATTATAATTGGAGACGTCGCAAAAGTTTTCTCATTAGATTTTTCATCACATATACTTTAAATTGATAATAAATGAAACAATTAATATATTTATGGTGCAAAATAAAACGCACCCTTTTGTGTCTGATTATCAAACCAAACAAACCCTCGGCTGTCCTGGCTGTTTGACAACCAACCCGATACACCCTCGGCTAATTTCCACAGCCAAACGCACCCTTATCCATTTTTCGTTAAACCAAACGCACCCGCTGCGTGGTTTTTATAACCGAACCAAACGCACCCTAATCTTGTTATTAACCAAAAACAAACACCCCTAGCTGTTTCGGTTAAACCAAACGCACCCTTGTGTTGTTTGGCAGCCAACCAAACGCCCTTGTGGGCTGTTTTATTAAAACCGAACGCACCCTTGGTGCTAGTGTTAAACCAAACGCACCCTTAAGCTGTTATAAACAGCAAAACAAACGCCCCCTGTTGCTAAACCCAATCCGAACCAAACCACCCTACGTGGTGTTTACCAAGGAACAAACGCATCCTTGGCTGTGGAACAGCCAACCCAACGCACCCCTGTTGGTTTTTATAACCGAACCAAACACGCCCTTGTTGGGTGGCTGCCACCCAAACCCACCTTAGGGTGGTGGCTGCCCCGAACCCAACGCACCCGGTGTGGTGTTACCACAAACCCGACGCACCCCATGGCGTTCTATCAAACCAAAACGCACCCTTGGCTGTGAACCTGCCAGAACCAAACGGACCCTAGTCTTGTATAACAACCAACGAACACCCCTTTCTTGTGCTAACCCAAAACCGGACGCACCCTCTTCGGGTGGTGGTTGTCCCACAACAAACGCACCCTTTTCGGGTGGTTTTACAAACCCAACCCGACATCCCTCCCTGGCTGTTTCGACAGCCAAACCCGACAACCATACACACTCTCGGCTGTTGTAAACAGCCAAACGCACCCCTGGCGCTTTACCCGAAACCCAACGCACCCCTTGGTAGGTTTAATAACCAAAAACAAACACGCCCTTCGTGGCTGTTACACGCGAAACAAACGCACCCTCGTGCTATTACCACCACCCGACGCACCCTCGAGGAGGTTGTCGCGGTGGTGCTTGGCGTGGGTAGAGGTGATGGTGCGTGGTGGTGATGACGGCAGTGGTGGTGTCGGTATGATGACGAGGAGGTGGTGGTGACGATGAGGTGATGATGGTGATGATGGCATGGAGATGATGATTATGATGATGATGACGGTGGTGGTGTGGCTGTGGCGTGGCGATGAGTGGGTGGTGGTGACGGCGCGTGACATGGGGGATCGGGTAGATCCAGTCGTGAGGATCACATTTGGTCTTGGTCGGAAAACTCCGCCGGAAAAGTTTTCCGGCGGCGGCGGTGGGGGCCGGCGGTGGTGGGGGTTCGCCGGAAAAGAGAGAGAGAACAAGGGGGTGTGTGTGTATATATGAGAGAATGAAATGAAATAATAAATTATAAATTGTATATATATAATTTATATAAATTGGAAAGTGACAAGTTGAAATAGTCCAGGGTTCGTTTTGTAACTTTTTAGTAAAATTTCGATACGTATCGGTTCGGGACTCGTTTGAAGGACTTAACGGATGATTCAATACACGAAACTTGCGCCATTGTTTTCCGAATCATTTTTCTGATAAAAATGAGTATTCACTCGACTAATTTTTGTAAACGTTTTATAGAATTTATTTAAAACGTTTATTATTCATTTATATATTTTTCCGACAAACTTTATCCGTAGAAATAAATCTTAACTTCAAATAATTGTGTTTTTAACAACGTTTCCGATTATCAAGATAATTAATTTATTAAATATTTTTGTTTAATAAATTATGATGATTAAATACAAATTTAATTATTTTAGGTCGGTACGCGTTGTGTTCAAAATATTTGCGAGGGCATTTCTGTCACCTTCTGACTGTTTTCGGGTCTCGGGCAAAACTAAAAAGCTGTCAGGAATGTCATTCCACGTCAAATTGCTTTAGAGTCCGAGTCGTGAAAACGTGATTTAGATGGTCGTTCTTATAAGTCAAGCCAGACCCTAAAAGTCAAAGGGTAAAATCGTCATTCAAAATTTCGAAAATTCTCGGATGTTACACAAAAGGTCTTCCGTGAACATGGATTGGTATCCTGAAAGTCTATAGTCCTTCGTGGCAAGATAAATCACAAGCATGACTATGATTGGTTAGGACATTAATCGTTATTAAGTCAGAACTATTGTCGATCATGGTTTGACGATTAACAAGTGTGGTCATTGTTGGTTAGGACTTAGCCGTGATATAAGTCAGAATTATAGTCGGAATGGCTTGACAATTTAGCAAGCATGGTTATGTTTCTCAGGCTTCATGGTAAGCGAGCATGGTTATTTTGCTAAGGCTTCATAGTAAGTGAGCATGGTTATTTTGCTAAGGCTTCATGGTAAGAGAGTACAATTATTTTGCTAAGGCTTCATAGTAAGCGAGCATGGTTATTTTGCTAAGGCTCCATGGTAAGCGAGCACGGTTATTTTGCTAAGGCTTTATGATAAGCAAGCATGATTGTTGCTAAGTGTGATAATGAGCAAGTGTGATAAAGTGCCTAAGTAAAGCTAGGCCGAAATGTAAAGTCATCGTAAAATGACGAATATGTGATTATGTGCTTATGTGATTTTATGTGTTAGCGCTATAATGAATTTAATGGGGTCATATATACTCCGAAATATTTTTGCAACTGGTGGTGCATTATTAAATGAGACCGGGACGGCGACACGTGTATTTTGGTTTTGGATATTGATAAGTATTTTGGTTTTGGACGATGACGTATGCTTGGGCTTTGGTTAGCGACGTACGCCTCGGTTTTGTGTAGCGATGTGCGCTTCATTTTTTTGGAATGATCACCAAAATTAAGATTTGGGTTGATCTTTCGTTTAAAATTGGCGTGATTTATGTTTTTCCCGGATACGTTCCGTGGCGTATTTCGTCTCTTTTGATAAGAGCGAGTGTAATTATATTTTGATCCCGTTGGTATAAATTACCATTTGTTTTGTTGACTTTCCATTCGGAATAGTCAAAGCGAGTATTATGTCATGTGATTCTCGCGTACAAGCATGAGAGTCCGCTCAATAACTAGGGAACCGTCTCATCGAAAGCGAAGTTAAGATGAGTAAGAAAGGACGAGCACCGGGACGACACTCCCTTTAAGGTGGGTGGAATGTAACAACCCAAGTTTCACGACGCGTATGACGATCATAGATTCGACGTCATAATTATTATTTCATGAATTTCTAAGATCGATCATCGACATTTAAAATTTTAATTGTCAAAGATAAATATTTTCGTATTTTATTATGGATGAATTTGAGAAATTTTTATTTTTGCCGTCTCGCGAGTCAACGTTTGATTGCGTGATCGTTAAACATTTTAGCATCATAATAAAATTATGACGCGCCCCGTCAATGCTTTATTTTCGTAAACCATATTTTTGCGGACACTATCGTCTTTTGTTCCTCGACCTTGGCCAAACTCGCGATTCTAAGTATTAAACATACTTACATTTTGTGTACAAGTTACATTTTAAATTAACAAAGTCTACACAATAAATTCAAAAAAAATAGGCATGATGATGCCTCTAGCTCATATAGCCTCCGCCTAGACCACACACACACTTAATTTGTTTTAGTTTCCAACACACAATGATTGTGTTAAACTTCCCATGCTAGTTTAACTAGTCTTATACACAAAGCTTATATAACACATAGTGAAAATTGTTTTTTTTCTTCCCCTCCCCTTGCTCCCTCTCTTTCAAACGGCAACACACACACACCAACACAAACATCTTCAATCTATTTTGATACTTGAAAACCCATTAAAACATAAACCCAAATGACTCTTAAAGTGTTATAGCTTGAAAGAAATTAGTCTTCTTGCCCTTCCCTCTTCTTTTGGGTTCGGAAGAAGCATCAAAGCGAACACACTTGGTGTTTGTATTTTTCTAGTCATCAAATAATAATTAGATGATGATGTATTGATCATCTAAAGTGGAAAGGGTTACATGCAACAAGGTTTATGCATGTTTGGGTTTTAACAAGATTCATTGGGTTTTGTTGAAGTAAAAGGGGTTTTGATTCAAATAATAACTAGAACTAGGTGGGAAAAATTATTTAGATGGTTTTGGTTTTGATTTGTGGTTCGAAGTCGCGGCCAAAGGAACAAAGGGAACGAGACGAGTTTTGATCGAGTCCGATCTTGCTTTATATAGCATTGTAAGTATATCTAATACTAGTGCTATTTTTATTTTTGCGATTCGATTGATTCTTGGTAATTGCATGTGATGAAATCTGAGAGATCTTGTGTCGTCTAGTTATATTTTGTTATTGGTTAATTGAGCGAGTTAAGTATTGTTATTAGACCATTTTAGATGTGTCGTAAATGGATTTTTGGGCCGAAAATGGATTTTGACGCGTTTTGTAACGTGTAAGTTTTGGGCAAAAACTTTGGCAAGGAAACGAGGCACGAGATTTTGTAAAATTTGATTTTTGTTTTAAAAATATGATAGAGCGTATTTTTACAATCGTTTTAATATAAAATAGAGCTTCTAACTCCTAATAACGAAGAATCTAGAGCGAAAACGAGATATACATTTTAAGTAGAACAATTCAGCACTTTTGGTAATTATTAATTGCTGGCAGATTCAAAAACGTCTGATTTGAGCACTTTCGAATCCGTTTTAGCCTTCCGGGGAAGCACGAAAGTTGTTTGGAATGTCGTTTTACTTTGCCAAAAGGTTTGTTAGTCTTAAAATCGCATAATAACGGGTCAAAACTGAAAGTCAATTTCTGCACTTTATTAAAAAAATATAAAAAGTTTCAGCAGAATCTCGTAAGGGCATTTTAGTCATTTTCTTTTGAGATTCAGGTCTCGGTTAAAACTAAAACGTTGTCTAGAACGTCGTTTTGCATAAAATCTCTTTAGAGTCCGAGTCATGCAAACGTAATATAACGGGTCGTTTTGGACGGGTC
>BQNB010036262.1:0-50269 GCA_026074375.1 Tanacetum coccineum
TCTTTTCTATCTAGAAATGAGTAAGTTGTTCATTTTCTAATAATTTCCTTTTCCTATAATCTCATATCTCTCTCTCTCTCTCTCTCTTCTTTCTCTCTCTAGAACAACTCATCTCTCTCCTCATCTCTTTTCTTGATCTAATTTCGTGTTTAAATATATGAAGTGAAGTGTTACGGGATCCTATAATATCTACCAGTAGTAACCATTATATTACTACCAGTACTAATGACAATATTATTCTACCAGGAGTAACTAATATGCTACCAGTAGTAATGACTATATCTACTAGTATTAAACCATTATAGTACTACCAACAGTACTAATGACAATATTTAATTCTTCAGGAGTAACTAATATGTACTAGTAGTATGACTATATCTCCCAGTAGTAAACTAATAAAGACTAAATTTCATTTTTGTAACTGAAAGGACTAATTATGTATATTATCAAAACTAAAGGGTTTACAGTTGTAAATGTCTTATATTTTTAAACCGTAGGGACTAAAGTGTATTATCTAGAAGTTAAGTGGTATATTTGTGGCAAAAGTGAGATAATAAAACGCTTTAAAGAATCGGTCTTTCGGTATATTATATATTCGGACATTAACGGGTTTAATTTACGAACTTAATAAATAAGAATATTTATTAAGAAGGTATATACGTTTTCCAAGAGCCATCAAACAATTTCAAATACATTAAACACGTACACCACCACACAAGTGATAACAATATATATAAACTAGCAAATTTATTGTAGTTTATACATTGAGTCTTTAGCCTAAACTTGTAGACTAAGACTGGCCGTATTTACAAAGGTATTTGACGGTGTGGTTCATACTGGATATCTATTATCAATTTCCAGAGAGGAGAATCACTCGGTTAGTTTTTTTTAAAATTCTAGCCCCATGTTTTACAATTGTTTAAATGGTTTACATCCTTGGGGTGAGAACATGCTTTGTTTTACAAATTGGACGCAAGTGTACATTTTATACAATGATTACGTGTTTGCCTAAGTAGCGATAACCAATGTAGCCTTTATCATGACTGTCAAATTACATGAGATTTGTGAGCGCGAATGTTATAGTAGATCTATTTGGAATGACAATCCTGTTGGATGATTAGCTAATCCTGGGAACGAACGTATACCATGTCGGATTTGGGATGTTTCGGGTTAGAAACATTCATTCACGGCATTCATTAGCACTATATTGCATTTCATAATGTCGGAGCTTCAGTGTCGTGAGCTAGGAAAACGTTGATCATATTTTTATGATGTTTGCATGTGATGCTAAATATACACTGGCAATCTTGCGGTCCTTACTATTGATTTACATAATCCTATGAATTCACCAAACTTTATTGTTGACGTTTTTAGGCATGTTTTTCAGGTTCAATAAGGCACGAGGTACGATGATACTTGGAAGTCAATAATTGAAAGATGTCAACGTTAAGATTTGGGGTCTTATTACATTTTGGGGAAAATTGTTATAAACCAAAATCTTTATTTATATTGTTGAACAATTTGAAGCCATGGGCTTATGTAACAAACAAGTATTTTGTTAATCCAATGTATCTTTTTCAAACGACACGTTTAGTAGTCGTTCTCAGATCTTGTGCTATTGATCCATAAATATAACGCCCTCGGATATTCAAACATTCCGTTGCGTGCTCAGATTTGAGGGTGTTACAACCTATGCGTAAACTTTCCATAGAAACGTGATGTCTTGACTTGAGAACGAATGTACGAGCTAATAAGACGAATGTATGTAGTAAAACATGAGTAATAATTGCTTATCGAGTGCTTATCGTATGGTTTCAAACCCTAGAAACTAACTAGTGATCTTAATGGGCCACAATTGGTTTCGTTAAATCCCAACAGGCCCAACAGGCCACGTCTACTAGGCCACGGCTTATTAATAAGCTCCACGAGCTTATTAAGAAGCCTAAAGTGCTTATTAAACTCACATGGACCTTAGTATACCTTAGAAAATCTAGCCGAACCCTTATTGGGCTTGACGGCCTATTGTCGTATCCAAACGCGAGCCCATAAGCCACAATAAGCTTAAACAACTTATTTGTGAGCTTATACAATTTAATAAGCTTATTGGACTTAGAAAATGCTAATGGACCTAAAATGGACTAGTTGGATCATGTATAAACCTTATCGAGTTCTTATTGGACCCAAAAGCCCATTAACGAGCTTATTGGCTTATAAATAAGCCGAGCAATAAAAACATACCCTTAAGTGCTTAATGAGATAAGAAAAATAAGTTGGCTCATATACGAAACCCTAGTGGACATTTAAAAGCCTTTCGGGTTAAGGTTATTGGACTAACGAGTCCAATAAGCTCAAAATAAGCTCATCTGAGCTTATTATTAAGCCAAACCATTTCAATAAGCTTAAATAAGCTAAATGAGGGCCTATGTACTTTTGAAAACTAGATTGGACATGTAAATTGCTTATTGGACCTTAACGGGCCCAATAAGGTCCAATAAGCCTAAATAAGCTCATCTGAGCTTATTTATAAGCTGCCATAACTTATATGGCTTATTGGAGCTTAATAAAAGTTATTGCCACTTGTTAGAACTTAATCGAGCTTAAAATGTAATTTTTGTAAGTTAAGGGACTAAAAGTGTCAAAAATGGAAACTTGGGGTTAAAACTGTCAAAAACTGTTTCTATAAAGTCTAGGGGCTGTTTTGTCACTTCTAAAACTTAAGGGACTGTTTTGAGAACATAAGGACCTAAAGTGTAATTGTTGTAAAGTTGAAGGACTAAAAGTATAAACATGGAAACTTAGGGGTTTAAAATGTAAATATTATATTTTCGTAAACATAGGGACTGTTTTTGTACTTTTAGAAAACCTAAGGGTATTTCATGAGCAAGGGTGATTTTGATAACCACTTAACGTATCGGACGGGTATTAATATTTATCGGATATTATTCGAGTTAAACCACAACTTAATAAATATGTGTATTTATTATAACATACACTTGAACATATGTATCGTATTCTACTTCCACAAGAACACACATGCAAGTTAGGACAAATTCAATAAACATGTGCACCACCACACAAGTGATAACAGTATATAATAAACCTAGCAATTTATTGTAGTTTATGCATTAAAGCCGTTAGCTAAACTGGGTAGACTAAGACTGGCACATATTTAATCTTAGTATTTGACGGAGTGATTCATTTGCTCAAACTTGGTTATATTTATCTTTCAGAGGACTAGTTACTAGGTGAGTCATGCCCATAGTTTATAATTATTTAATTGATTTAATCTTTGGGGTGAGAACATGCTTTGTTTTACAAATTGGACGCAAGTGTACATTTTATACAATGATTACGTGTTTGCCTAAGTAGCGATAACCCACTGAGCCCATTATCATGAACTGTCAATTACTAGATTGTGAGCGCGAATGTTATAAATAGATCTATTTGGGATTGACATCCCTGTTTGGGTGAGTAGCGCTCACTGTGCCGGTTTGCCGGACAACAAACGTATACCATGTCGGATTTGGGATGTTGCGGGTTAGAACATCATTCACGGGCATTTATTGGCAATTTATTGCATTCATACATGTCGAGCTTCAGTGTCATGAGCTTAGGAAAACATAATTACTTTTTATGATGTTTGCATCTATTGCTTAATCATACACTTGGAAATCTTGCGGTCCTACTATTGATTTACATAAACCTATGAATTCACCAACTTATGAATTCACCAACTTTATGTTGACGTTTTAAGCATGTTTTCTCAGGTCAATAAGGCACAAGGTGCGGGGGTCACTCTTTGGAGAGTCAGTACTAAAGATTTTGGGCGTATTACATTTTGAGAACATTTGTTATAAACCGAAATCTTTACTTATATTGTCGAACAATTTAAAGCCATGAGCTTATGTAATGAACAAGTATTTTGTTAATCCAATGTATCTTTTTAAAACGACGCGTTTAGGCGTTCTCATATCTTGTGCTATTGATCTATGAAGTAACGCCCTCGGATATTTAACATTCCGCTGCTACCCAGATTTGTGGGTGTTACAAAAATTATCCCAGGTTGCCTAGAAGTACAACAGTTGCCCATAAAAGTACACTAGGTTGCCCAAAAAAAATGTGTACTTTAATATTAAAAAACGCATTTTTTGGGGCAACCTGTCGTATTTTTATGAGCAACTGTTGTACTTCTGGGCAACCTGAGATAATTTTATAAAAACATGTTTTTTGTGATAGGATTGCATTTCACTTTCTTAGTACAAATGGAATTAGCCCTAAATATAAAACGGTGTAAAAACAATTTCGAACAAATAGATTGATATCATTTCAAGGCATTTATGTAATTAATCATTTCAAAAGCTTTCACACTTTTCCAAAACTACTTCAAAGTAACTTTTAAAAAGCTTGTAAACATAGGGATGACAATAAAACTCGTACTTGACGGGGACCCGATCCCCAAACCCGAATTGACTGGGGAATCCCCGAGTTGACCGGGGATGGGGAATCCCCGAATTATGAAATCGGGGATGGGACGAGGATGGGATAACATAAATCTCCGACCTCGAACCCGACCCCGAAATTTTTAATGTACAAATACATAAAAATCATGTGTATATTAATATTACATGTACATGTATAAGTATATATTAGTGAGTATTGACAAGTATTATACTTGAAGTATATTTAAATACATATGTGATATATAATGGATCAAATATTTTTAAAATGTTAAACACTAACTATATATTATTCAACCAAAGATTTTTCAAATACACACATTCGATCCATTTTATTATGTGATATTTAAGTATTTACGATGCTTTAAAGTTGAAAGACATTTTAATTAATCCAACTATGTACAACATATGCATTTTAAGACATTTTGTAGGTCAATTATTTATATTTTTGATTAGTCGTGTAATTTTTATGCTTAATTTATAAGGCGGAAAATCCCTGAAACCCTATGGGGATCCCCGATCCCCATTGGGGACGGGGATGGGGATGTAAATTGATTCCTCGATGGGGATGGGGACGGGGATAGGGGTGAAGCTAGGAAACGGGGATGGGGATGGTAAATAAGATCCCCGAAATTCCCCGACCCATTGTCATCCCTATGTAAACATAATCGGTAATGTTCTTTTATAATTAAAAAGAAAATCGAATCCTGAGTAGGCCTCACTATTATATTTGTGAAAGAATATTATCGAAAACTTTAGAGGATCTCAATCTTTTTTAAAATAAGAGTTTTTTGATTCCACAAGTCCCTAAAAATTTTGTTGCCAAAAGCATATATTAGAGACTCCTTATTTCAAAAGGCTCTTAAAGCTTTGCGACAAACGCACCCTTAAGGCCACCGCCACATGTAAAGAGTTTCTAAGGAGTACCAAGGTATGAAAGACGAAATCAATGGAAGTACCTTCAAGTTGGGTTATGGGTCCCAATACCGTATTCCACAGTATATGAGGGAGGTTGAGACGTAGACAACCCTACCCCTACCTAAGGTAGAGAGGCTGGTTCCGGTTGGCCTTGCAAGGAGTGGAGATCGAACCCTCGACCTCTGTCTCCAGAGGCAAGGGTGATAACCAACTGATCCAACCTTGGATGTATAAGCAAATATGTATAGTATAAAGATTTAGTGTCTCGTTTAGAAGAGTGGCCACTCACATCATGAAACATGACCATTTAGTTGCAATGTCGGCTCTCGAAACCAACAATGTATTACGCTTAAAGGACAGCAGAGATCAAGCTTCAGTCTCCATTCGAGAATCCTTGAGCTGCCACCACTGCACCACCCTTTGGGGTTGCTCTTTGATTCCGTTTGAATAAAAAGCTTGGTCACTAACATAGTTGGTCTCGAATTAGTGTCTTGTGAAAATCATAAAGTTATTTGGGCTCGAGTGCTCGAGGCTATCTTGCTTATTAATTCTCTCCCCTTTTGTGTTTAAAGAAAGAAGCAGAATTTTTGGTATTTTCTTATATTGCTTTGAAGTGAATATCATAATTTGACCAAGCCAATAATCAAAATATCAAAATGAAGTTGGTTTAAGGTAACAAACTTCTCAGATTCAATCATAACAAAAATCCGATTTCCCGGACATAAAAAACAAAATAAATGCACAGATGGACACGCACAACCAACATTGCAGGACCTTATAGTATTAAAGAAGCTCATCAAAATCTTGACATGTAAGAACAAACACACATAGTTGTACAAAACATTGTTCTGATTTTACAATGTCCCAAAAATACAAGAATTTTATAGTGCAAAACCTGAGTTATATAATAAGTCATTGATAACACCAAAACAAAAACCTATCATATCAGGGTGTAGCAACTAGGCCATCATTGTGATTCCGTTCTTTTTCATTATGAAAGGTGGATGGGTTAGTAGGTGAGTTGCCATTAGTTATGGCACCTGTGTCGACATCCTGGTTGCCAAAAATAGAGGCAAACGAGAGTGGATTAAAGGTGGAACTTTCCTTTTTTAGACCTTTTATTGTTCTCATTGCATCGATTGTTCTTCTATATACATCTGAAGTTTCTATTTCAACTGATACCGAACTAATGGAGGAGGATGCAGTTGCTGTATCAGTCGTCCCAGTATCTGGTTTACTATTTGATTCAACTACTTCAGCTTCTAAAGGGAAAAGGAGCTCAAGATTTTCCTCGCATTCATGAACCAACCTGGTAAGAGGTTCTGTCGTAAAGAAGGGTTGACGAAGAGTAAGTTGTGTAAAGTGTACACGCAATAATCCCCCTGTCCTTTTGTCATATTTCTTCAAAATCTTTATAATGCCTAACAAGTCAAAGCAATAGATATAACGGATCAAGGCATTCAGAATGTCATAACGCAAATAGTTTTGTGTATGCAATTTGATAACAAGATATTTGTCCTTTTAAAATAAAATAAAGTTTCGGGCATAGGTCCCATGGTTAGAGGATCCGTGAAACCACAGGTTTTAATTTCGATCCATTTACTTATGAATGGGTTGTTTCACATTATGTTAACGGGTTGAAATGGGAAAACTAGATTCAATAAAAGGGTTAAATGGATTGAAGGGGTCGAAAGTTGCCCAGAGTATATATTATTACTGCATAAAACCTATTAAATCATTTATAATATTGATTTTTTAGGGACACTAATGAGTCTAAACTAAATAAAGTTTCAGGACAAAAAGTGTGTAGAATTAAGATCAACCCAAACTGTACAAATAATCACTTGTTTTAACCTCTTACGGTCTTACCCCACTCGCACATTTTATAGCTTCTACTAAAAACAATCTTATGTATAAGTTAATCTGCATTCATGTAATCTCAAAAGAAGGTGTAGCTTTTTTTATTAGAAAGGCAGAAGGTGTAGCTTTTAATATAAGGGAAAGTGTCTTTTGGCCTACATATCGGAGGACAGAAGTATTTGATGTTAAAACTTTAGTACCTGCAAAATTTAAAGAGCTATAGTTTTTGAGAAGCACCATCTCTCCGTGGATTGTGACAAAGTCTTTGCGTATCGCCATCATCTCATCGCTGAATTCACTTTCAGATGTAAAGTTTCCATCTTTCCAGCTTTTCTCCTTCACTTGCTCAATTCTTTCCTTTAGCTCCTGAATTAATCAACTAGTCAGAGTGGTTTCGCTATATGATGATAATCACATGAGACAATATAAAAAGATGGAACGAGCCAGCAGAAAAAACAAATAATCCAATTTATGCTTATACCGTGTCATCAAATACACACAGAACTCAGTTTCTGAAGGATTTGAAGACAGGACATAATGATTCTAGAATGAACAGATTAGAAGTCGGTCTGTATTCTGTAATCTGTATCATCAAGGCAACTACAATTATGAATTCAGCAAAGTGAGTATGCATGTAGACAACAGTTCCATTTCCATATCTATAAGGTTGACACACAACATGGTTCTTATGTAAGCTCATTTAGGGTCGAATTAAAATTTCGCCATTCCTTTGAGAAATAAACCATATATCCTGTATCAGTAGTCTAGCTAGCATACACGGAGTATATGTTTATCATGAGTTGTAAACAGTGTGGTAAATGAATTTAAGCAGCCTTATAGTTTAGAAGCAAGCAAGAGCAACTTCACATCCTCGGCTACTTAAGCATCATATATATGAATATGCCAAACGTCCACTTCTTATCTTATTAGATTTAATAGTACTAGTCCCACTTAGTCTCACATCAAGTTTAATCTCCTCTTTATTAGTAGCTCCCATGTAAAGAACATGATATAATCATGAATGTGCAGAGATGCTTGTGCAAGATGATGTTTGTTTTAAGCATGTAGCGTGAATAGGTATGATCGCTCACTTGACGACATAGTCGTGACTCCAATGAAAGTGATATTGAAAGACAAACCAAAATTCTACATTCATCCTTCAAACATGAAACAACTTCTAGAGATGTATGATTCTCGTACTTACGGTACATCCAGTTCTAGATGTTGATTCCATCTTACTTACGGTCCATACTACATATTCTCACTTAACAATGCACACAATCAGACACTTCTACATCCCCTAGCCACCGTTCACCTCCAAAAACCGAAGAATCCTCGTTAAAACACATTCACATTATCCACACAACATTCTAAAAGCGAACGATCATCACATAATCTAAAGACCCTAGCAATAGATTTCCATTTATATCACTAAGTCAATACCTAGTAACAACAAACAACAGACTCGCATAACGACACTACTCCTTATCAACATATAAATCATTAAACTTCTGAAAACCATTACAATAGAATAAACCTAAAAACATAATAATAACACTAATAAACATTAAAAAAAGAAGATAAAACAACCTTAAATCTGATAACAAACTCTTCCTCCTTATCAACATAAAAATCATTAAATTTCTCAATCTCCTCATCCAAAATTCTGACAAAAAGCTCCTGCAAATCCGCCAAATGAGGCTCCGGCACCGGAGGACCATCAAGCACCGCCGCAGCCGGAGGTGCACGGCGATGTTCATCATTAGGATTGGGAATCCGTTTAAGAAACCTTTTCAAGAGCTTGTAACACAAATACTTGTCTCTCCATTCAGGTAAAGTTTGTTCCAGATGAATACCAAACTCCTTCCCGAATTTCATTTATAAAAAACTAAATTTTGTAAAGATAGAGATAGATTTATTTATTTATGTGATGATTAAAGTGTAGTTGTTGACTCGATATTTAGGGATGGATGTTAACAAGACGATGATCATCATCATTGGTTTGAATTTCTTTGTTTTAGGATTGGATTGGATCGAGTGGGAATCGGAATTTGATACCAGAACACAAGGAATAATAATACAGTAACAAACTGTAAAGAGGGGAAGGGAATATTCTCTTGTGTTGCTTTTTCAGATTTGGAGAAGCAAAATACTTTTCGACTCTTTTGTCAACTCTAAGTTATTACTTCATTAGCTCATCTTTTAACGTATGTATGTGTTGTAAGAGTGTTCAAACAAAAAAAAGTAGCCGAACCGCTTAATCTAAAATCGAAAAAAAAATCCAAAACCGAAGAAACTAAAATCAGAAATAATCGAAATCGAAAAAACTCGCTTATTACGGTTCGATTTCGATTTTTATTTTTAGATATCAGTTCTTAACCGAACCGAATCGTGTATAATATACATTAATGTTTTTAACAAAATATTCAAATAATTGTACAAGTACTGATTTTATTATTGGACTACTTTTATTGTATAACGACTTTTTTCTCACAATGTGAACATTTACTAACATGTATGTGCGAAGATTGATTAATTTGATCTTAAATATATAAACGTCGGAGATATACATATGTTAATATGATATGTATGTTTGTTTATTTCCATGCAATACATAACAACTTTAATATGATTGTAATCTACCTAATGTTATTTCATTTTACTAAAATGACATTTTACGTTTTAAATCATGTAAATGTTCAAACGGAAAACTAGATTAAGCATTTAAAATGGTTAAACGTGACCCGAACTGCGGGTAACCGCCAGGGTCCTTGTAAATCCGGTTATCCGTCTAATACGGTTAGATCTCAGGTAGTGTTAATACAAATATTCGCGTAAAAACGATATTTATATTTAATGATCTTCAAGTTTTGATAATAACAAATATAATGTCATACTACGTAAAAGTTACGTAAACTAGTTATTTAGTCGTAAGTTAGCCGATGTCAAATCACTTAAGGTATGAATATGACATTATAAAGCGTAGTTAATGATCAAAGAAAATATTTTGTGTTGCATACTAATTTAATCATTTGCATAAACCACTACTAATTAAATGATTTCAAATAAACACATGCTTAATAATCAACTGGTTATATTAATCAATAAAACACAACAGGATTAACAATAAATAGAAATAATCTTTCCATATTTTTTTAAATCTATAAAATCTTTTCAGTTTAATGTTGAGAAATATTTTCTTCTTGAAGAATCTAATAAATTTGATTTTTAGTACAATTAGAATATTTTGTAAAGATTTGTGGTTAACTACTAAATAACAAAATAACAGCTAATTACCACCCACAGATCCACCTAAAAGGAAGACGGATCTCGGGTACGGTGGATCCGTGAAGCTGAAAAATGCTGGCAGAATTTGAATTCGAAAATTTGCTATAAATAGAAACCAAATGTTTTTATTTGCACAACCTTTCCTAACTTTTCTCTTGCGTATTTTTTTTCTTCATATAATCCATTACAAGTAATTCAATCATTTCACTTTTTAGTGAGAAACACAAAGAAGACTTCAAGCTTCAAGTGTTATTAGTTTAGTAGTGTCATCACATTTGTGATATTTATCCACCATCATCTATTTATTTTGTGTAATCATATGTGTATGATTGGTTAGTATTTTAGGCCTTAAAATACATAGTATGTTAGATTGGTTCTATCTCGAAGTAGAACTCGGTATTTAGCTTAGTACCGGAAAAAGTGTAAGCCACGTGTACGGTTTTCTCCGTCTAAAGGGAGCTTATTGACATAGTGAAGAAAACTCTCGAGTTGGGTACTCGGGGAGTGGAGTAGGGCGAAGAGGAGCTTCGTAGCCGAACCACTATAAATCATCGTGTCTTTGGTTTGATCTTTCCTATCCTTACTTATTTACATTCCACGTTTACTTATTTATTTATTGTGTCGCTATCATATACATACTTGTATATCTATTGAATTCACATAGTTAGACGATCTAAGTTTTAATTTATAAAACGGTAAAAACTATTCAACCACTCATTCTAGTTTCCACAAATGGTATCAGGAGCCAAAGTCACCCAAGATCTTTAACGTATATTGTACTTTAAAGCTTGAATCGATCTATGGATTCCGATAAATATCTAGAAGGGCACTCTATGCAAAGACTACACTTTTTGAAAATGACGGTTTTATATTTTGGAAAAATAGATTTGAAACTTATTTAAAATCAAAAGATCTAAATCTTTGGCATATTATCATAAATGGTGATTTTTCACCGGTTGTAAAAAATGTAACTACTCAAGCTTATGAAGTAGTCCCTTTTGAAAGACAAGACGATGATCTTAAGAGAAAACTTGCTTAAAATAATAAAGATAAAATGGTTCTTTATAATGCTTTACCTAAAAAGGAATATGAAAGAATCTTTATGTGTAAAACGGCTAAAGAAATTTGGCAATCGTTGTTAATTACACATCAAGGTAATAGTCAAGTTAAGGATAATAAAATTAATCTTCTTGTTCAACAATATGAACAATTTACTATCCTTGAAGAAGAATCTATTGATAGCGGTTTTACTAGATTTAACACCATTATCAATAGTCTTAAAGCACTTGATGAAGGTTTTTCTAGCAAGAATTATGTTAGGAAGTTTCTTAGGGCTCTACATCCAAAATGGAGAGCAAATGTCACGGCGATTGAAGAATCGAAAGATTTGTCATAACTGGCTCCCGACGAGCTTATCGGAAATCTCAAAGTACATGAAGTAATCATGGAAAAGGATTCTGAAATTTACAAATGCAAAAAGGAAAGGGTCAAGTCCATTGCCTTAAAAGATAATAAAGAGTATAGTGATGATTAAACTTTGACATCCGGAAGTGATGACAAAGAATATGATATGACCGTAAGAAACTTTAAAAAGTTCTTTAGAAGAAAGGATAGATTTGTTCGACAACCACGAGAGGAGAAGAAATCGTTCCAACAAAGGGATGATAAGAAAAGCAAGAGTAATAGGAAATGTTTTAGATGTGGTGATATGAATCATCTCATTGGCGAATTTCCAAAGCCTCTACGGAACACGGAACAAAAAGCCTTTGGCAAGGGTTCTTGAAGTGATAGCGAAAATAAAGCCGAGGACAAAACGAACAAAGAAAATTGTCTCATGGCTCAATCATCAAATGAGGTATGCTTTAGAATTAGTTTGGAGCCAAACGAATAGATTAAAGATAGCGGTTGCTCCAAACATATGACGGGAAACAAAAGTCTCTTCTCAACCTACAAAGCATACGACGAAGGTAATGTTGTTTTTGGAAGTAACTTAAAAGGAAAAATCATTGGAAAATGTACGGTCTCTAACGACTCTCTTACTATATTAAACGTAGAGCACGTAGATAACTTTGCTTTTAATTTACTTAGTGTCGGTCAAATTTATGACAATAAGTGTAGAGTTTTTTATTTACGGAAGATGGTAGTAAAATAACTAAAGACGGTAAAGACCTAGGAAATGGAATTAGGAAAAATGGCTTATACATCATGAAATTAGGAAATAAGTCTCAAGACAAATTATGTCTTGCCACTTTATTAGATAACTCTACTTTGTGGCATAGAAGACTTGGTCACACAAATATGCGTTTAATCCAATCTTTGTCTTCCAAAGAATTGGTTAGAAATCTACCAAAGTTAAAATATGATAAACATTTTTGTGATGCTTGCAAAAGAGAAAAACAAGCTCATGCAAGCCATAAGGCTAAAAACATGATTTCTACTGATAGATGTTTAGAACTTTTACATATGGATTTATTTGGTTCATCCGTTATTAGGAGTTACGAGGGTAACTTATATACTTTAGTAATAGTGGATGATTATTTAAGATATACTTTGACAAAAAAATTGAAAATTAAAAGTGAAGCTATTAAAAAATTTAAAATCTTAAGTAAAAAAATTCAAAATCAATTAGGATGTTCAATTGTTGCTATTAGAACGGATCATGGTCGGGAATTTAATTTCAAAGTACAATTAGGAGCTTTTTGTGATGCACAAGGAATTACCCATAATTTCTTGGATCATCGTACTCCACAATCAAATGGGATAGTAGAAAGGAAAAATCATACATTACAAGAAATGTCTAGGGTTATGTTAAATAAATAATTTATTCCTCAAAAGTTTTGGTGCAACGCCATTGACACCTTTACCTACATTCTTAAAAGAATATTAATCCGACCAATTCTAGGAAAAACCCCTTATAAAATATATAGAGGTAGGAAACCCACTTTATAATACTTCAAAGTGTTTGGAAGCAAGTGATTCATTTTAAACACTAAAGACTATCTCTCCAAGTTTGATTCAAATTCATACGAATGTGTTTTTCTAGGATATTCTCAAAATATCAAGGTTTATATTATCTTGAATAAACATACCATGAAAGTCGAAGTATCACTCAACGTGACATTTGATGAAAGTCCTCCTCCGTCCAAATTATCACCATAGACTGATGATGATGTTGGTTGATAAAACGTCAAACGCGTGTCGTAATAATATATAGTATAATCCTGTATAGATAAGAAAATTACTTAAGGACAAGTAATAGTCTATCTTTCGAGTGTCGTATCCACGACGAGAGATGAATTGAAATTCATGTAAGTGTTTTGTTTGATGCTTGAATATCGATTAGGATTTTTGTTTTTGGTTTTAAAACTAATTTTAATAACTAAAAATTACCAATCTAGAATTACTAATAATAAAACAACCAAATTTAAAGCTAAATGATCTAAAAGATATGTTGCTGTTGGTCAAAGACATAAGATCGCAAGATGGCACTAGACAGATTTAAAGACAATGATGAAGGGCTCAAGTCTAGATCGCAAAGCATGGAAGGAACTAACCTAACAACAAAGAACAAAGAAAACGGTACAACAAAGAACAAAGAGAAAGACCAAGACCACATGAGCTTAACGACAAAAGCAATCTCATTTATCTCATGAAGGAGTGTCATCAATGAACTCACTTCGGGGGAGATTGTTAGCCTCAAAATATTGAGTCGAACATGAAGTTCGTCCATTATGTATTTAAGTCTCGGTCATTCAATTAGTTAACGTTGTAATAGGATAATATCGGGAATCGGGCTCGATAGTTAATCTAATATTGTATATGTTTCGGGTTTAATCCCAAGTAAAACCCGAGCCCGAGTCCTAGTTAAATATCCCGCATGTTACTTTAATGTGTCGGGGTATATAAGTAACTTTTCCTCTTTGGAAAAGTTAATTGATCATTCTAATATTTTTCATTTTCAATTTCTCTCTCAACTCTCTCTCCTCTTTCTCTCTCTAAATCAACTCACTTTCTTTATCTATTTTCTTGATCGATTCGTGGTTTGTTATATGAAGTGAAGTGTTATATGGGATCCTACAAATGCACTTAGGTATCTTAACCATAACTATCTTATATTCTAATTCCTCGTTATATGTTCTCTTAGGTTGTGACTTAGGCAATTTTATCATGTCATCTAACTTACGTGTCATTGCTATGGAGCTCTTCTCAAAAGTTTGATGCAATTAGTCACTTTTCCTAAGGGTCTCACCAACAAAATTTGAACCTAAACATGAAGGTTGTTCATACGAATACATCTTAGGTGAAGGCTCATATGGTTCTTTAATTTCACTAGGTGAGGCATTTTGTGTGTGAGGATATTCTACTCTACCATTTATCATTTTATATATTTCCTTAAGATTCTCTAAGTCGCTTTTAAAATCTTCCGGATAATTTTCATGGTAATATTCTATGAAGCACTCAAATTGTCCTTCCGTTAACGACTCAAGTGTGATTTCATCCGCCATGGTGACGAATGACATATTTACAAACAACTACACAAAGAATAGATAGACTAAAAGAAAGCTACTTGACAAGAAATTAAATATCACTTGATAGGAATCTTGTGAGTAGACCTAAGCTAGATTGAATCCAAAACCTACGATATTCCTCGACAGCGGTGCCAAAAACTTGTTGCGGTTGTCGTAAGGTACTTCTACAAGAAGTTTTACAACTCCTTAGGCAGTGTACCTAATCGTTGTAGTGTAGTATAGGAAAGGCTCGGGGGTTGTTATCGTTCTCTAGGGGAATAACACTGTGATGGCCGGATCGAATGTTCACTAAGGTCTAAGGGTTGAAGGAAAATTCTTTTTATGTTTTTATATTTGATGAAAGCAAGTAAATTATGATTTTAAAGAGGTTTTGGTTTTAAGCTAATTAATTACTAATAAACTAAATAACAATTATACAATGAAGCATATTCACCTGGGATGCACTACTCCTTGCTGGCTATCCAATTCTACCTATTGCTTTGTCACACTTGAGATGTAATGTGTAAGTATTTCCTAATTCATGAACGGATTACACGAACCCGTCGTCTATGTAATATTCTGTTAGGGCAATGCACAAGTAAGGTAGTATGAAAACTATTACAAGGCCCCTGAGAGTATATTACATGCAATTGAAATATCTTAAGAGGGATTAACCATATAAGGGGTAAGGTAGTATGAAGACTATTACCCATGGTATCCTTTCTATACAATCACATTTCCTTAGTCATATCAATAGCAATACATACAAAAGTTGGTTTTCTAGAGCCTAACACATACATCTATCAACAAGAAGCAATAAGAAACAAGAACTACAAACTATAAACTATAATCAATTAGACTAATTGACTTTGTCACAAACAACAAGATCTAATCAATTAATGACAAGGTTCATGCATTCCCAAATAAATACTAGAAGAATTAGCCAAGCAAACTCAAGCAAGAGAAATCATAATCAACAAAAGGAATTAAAGACATGAATTAAGATAGTTATGATAATAAAACCATTACAAGATATTTATGGATTGAATTAGGTCTTCTAAGTTGCTGGAAAAACACCTACCCAAACCCTTTAGTCGTCCCTAGGGTTTGGGGCTTGATAAAAATGAAGTATGGGGTTGTATTTATAGGCAAAACCCTAACTGACCTTCACGACGGCGTCACCAATAACATGTGATGCCGTCACAATGATATTTTACGCGAAGTTGTATATTTTCTCGTTCTGAACGCGTGGGCTGTTGAATCGTCGAAATCCGAGTTGGTATGATGGAGTTATGATCAAAACAATATCTGGTACTTCACGCGCGCGCTAAATGGTATTCTTAATCTCGTGACACCGAATCTTCTAGAGTTCCTTTAGGTCGTCCATGTTCTGACGGCGTTACCAATGTACTGACGTCGTTGCTTCGTAAATCATAATGGCGTCGCTTTATGCTTGCGACGCCGT
The DNA here is from genome assembly GCA_026074375.1 of Tanacetum coccineum. NCBI lineage: Eukaryota > Viridiplantae > Streptophyta > Magnoliopsida > Asterales > Asteraceae > Tanacetum > Tanacetum coccineum. The sequence goes on from BQNB010036262.1 coordinate 16,497, forward strand.
CTCCACGCTCTATAAGTATATTCTTCAAGAGATTTTGGTGTAGGTCCGTAGTCTTGTCTGTTTCTTCTCCAAATGAGCCTAAGTCACGTGTATTTCCTTCAAATGCCTTCCAAATGCTAAATACCTGAAAAGGAACGATTAAGTACCTATTTTGGATATAAATGCATGATTTAGGGGGTTAAATGACCCTAAAAAGTGTATAAAGTGACACCTCATCAAATAACCCTACACTTGGGATTTGCTTGTCCTCAAGCAAATGGGCTTTTCTACCTAGACAATAGCAACCTTCTAGACCTCGTAATTATAAGTACGGAAAGCATATACTAGCACCTCATATAAGTGTTTGGGATTATCTCTTTTTCTCGGTTGTATAATGAATTATAACATAATGAGGAAACGGAAAATCAACACTCATTACTTGTCATAGCATATAAATTACCATAGGCTTGGTAAAGGATCAAACCTTCACCGCTAGGCGCAAGCATTAGTCATTACTATCTAAGAGGTCTTTTTAAAGGGTTGTGGGGTGTAGGTGTAAGATAACATATAATGGAAACGGAAACGGATGGGATACATTTGGGTGGCTTTGGGTGAATTTAGAGTGGAATGGTTAGCTAATTATTTACACGAATACACTTTGGTTTGGTTGCTAAGCATGATAGTTTGAGTTGCTAAGCCAGACTCGGTTTTAGACGAAGTTATACAAACTCAAACAAACTCTACAATCAATCTCTTCTTTTTCTTATATATGTATAAATTTTATATATAATATTTTTATTATATATATATATTTATATTTATTACTATAATATACATAATAATCATAACTTGGTAACTTGGGGTTTATAACACGCACCCCTACACTTGAGCTTTTACATGCTCGATATTTACAATCTAACTACTGGCCCGATTTGAGGTGGATCAAAATAACATAGAGATCATCTAACAAACGTATAAGGGTATTGACTTAACTTTTCTTCCCCATTCTTCTGCGAAATAAATACTACCATGAATCCCAATCGTCCCAAAACAGTATTTACAAGGATAAGGACTTAGCAACCGTACTCAAATAATTAACTTGGGTTAAACACAATAATATACTAAAAATGAGTACATACAAGGTGGGATAAGGCAATTTGGGTGTAACGATTGGTTTAAGGGTGACAATGTTCTCCATTAATAGTCTGGCTTAACCAAAAAATTACGAGAAGGGTAAAAAAGGATAGGCTCGGAGGGTTGTACTAGGGGTATCCTTCACTAAAAATGAGTGCATGGAAAGGGTGTGGGATAGTTATATGATCGGTGTGACCATCATAACAATTACTGGTTTAAAACATGTGTTAATCCTAATGCCTCTTATCAAGCAAATCCTAACACTTACTATGCGGTCTCGGGATGCATCACAAAACAAGTTCTAAAATTTAATATACTACCGGTACACTCTCATAATCCTAAAGTAACCAATACCAATGTTCCAGAAAATGCGACAAAACTACGCATACACATCCGTAATGACGGAATAGACACACATGATTGCTCACTCCTTAACTCGAACAAGCTAAAGGTATAATATCTAAGGGCTAACCTTACATATTGGGGGGTGGAATTTGAGGGTTTTTGAGCTAGTAATCTAAATTCCTATTTATGAGACGCTCTTATGCTATGTTTCAAGATATTACCCATCATTTTAAGGACAAAGCAAATGGCAAATGAAAGAATAGTTTCTAAGGCTTATTTTCCCTCTACACTTAAGTTGAACATTGTCCCCAATGTTCTATAGAATTACCCGTAAAAATGAATAAAGGGAAAAGAAAACAAGTAAAAGAAACTAGTACTCCCCTGGTTTACTCAATAATAGAGAAGAAACATGCGATAACTGGTTAAATCGTCCTCCAAGAATCATCCACTAAAACTTCCTAAGAACTTCCAAGCTTCTTCTTATTAGATATAACCTGTAATCAAAGACAAAGACACCTACACCAAGCGTAAAATCCAAGAGTGAATGATAAATACAACCTCATTAACTAAGTTTAGACTCTATGAAATCAATAAAGATAGGACGAGAGTAAAGTCATAATCATATGTTTTTGCGAATTCACAAAAGAATTACATATTTTAGATCTTACACATGTTATATTTTAAAAAATACTTAGAATTTTTGAATTTTCTAGTAGTTGGCCTCATGACGTCGTCAGGAATATCCTGACGTCGTCACAGAGGTCGAGCTGACGGCGTCGCATACAATCTATGACGCCGTCTCCACACTCTATGAAAAATCACTTTTTGTCTTTGATGAAAAATTTCATGTACGCAATCTTCTAAGTTATTTCCTATACCAAATACTACATAAAACCCAAGATTTGACAATACAATCATATGACACGAAACAAACACACAAGACACACAAAACACACCTAATATGCAAGAAATAAAAGATTGGGTTGCCTCCCAACAAGGGCTTGTTTTGGTTTGAGTCACGAGCCTGACTCTACGCTTATTTGACGCGTATGAGGTGGGTCTCCCCTACACTTAAGGTTAAGTGTGGGTGATAGTAGTGATACATACCATTTTGATGGAAGTATGCCACATGGGGTAAAGGTGGTGTATGAATGATCAAGGGTTTTACTACCTCCATCCTAAAGTTACCCGGACTATATGGGATGATGGGTGGGTTGGTTCCTCTTTTATCTCCTAGATTTACATATAAGAATGGAAGATTGGGTAAAGGTTAAGGCTCCAGTTCATCAACACTAGGAAACTCTCTAGAACTAGGAAAAAGGTTATGACTACAAGTATTCAATCCTAAGTCCTCTAGTTTCATGTGGTACAAAGGTTTTACCTCCATTGGGATTCCTATAGTCTCTTCTACTTCTTTCGGGTAAGTCACGGGCGATGTGTATAACTCAATTGATGGGAGGACTTATAGGGTGCATTGTGGGCTCGGATTATCCACCTTATCCTCCATCGTATCTAGATCACCTATGGGCTCATCATCTAACTATGCCATGCACTTAGGTATCTTAACCATAACTATTTCACATTCTAAATCCTCGTTATATGTTCTCTTAGGTTGTGACTTAGGCAATTCTATCATGTCATCTAACTTACGGGTCATTGCTATGGAGCTCTTCTCAAAAGTTTAATGCAATTGGTCACTTTTCCTAAGGGTCTCACCAATAAAATTTAGTCCTAAACACGAAGGTTGTTCATACGAATGCATCCTAGGTGAAGGCTCATATGGTTCTTTAATTTCACTAGGTGAGGCATTTTGTGTGTGAGGATATTCTACTCCACCATTCATCATTTTATATATTTCCTCAAGATTCTCTAAGTCGCTTTTAAAATCTTCCGGATAATTTTCATGGTGATATTCTATGAAGCACTCAAATTGTTCTTTCGTTAATGACTCAAGTGTGATTTCATCCGCCATGGTGACGAATGACATATTTACGAACAACTACACAAAGAAGAGATAGACTAAAAGAAAGCTACTTAACAAGAAATTAAATCTCACTTGATAGGAATCTTGTGAGTAGACCTAAGCTAGATTGAATCCGAAACCTACGCTATTCCCCAGTAGCGGCGCCAAAAACTTGTTGCGGTTGTCATAAGGGACTTCTACAAGAAGTTTTACAACTCCCTAGGCAGTGTACCTAACCGTTGTAGTGTAGTATAGGCAAGGCTCGAGAGTTGTTATCGTTCTCTAGGGGAATAGTACTATGAAGGCCGGATCAAATGTTCACTAAGGTCTAAGGGTTGAAGGAAGATTCTTTTTGTGTTTTTATATTTGATGAAAGCAATTAAAGTCTGGTTTTAGAGAGGTTTTGGTTTTAAGCTAATTAATTACTAATAAACTAAATAACAATTATACAATGAAGCGTATTCACCTGGGATGCACTACTCTTTGCTAGCTATCCAATTCTACCTATTGCTTTGTCACACTTGAGATGTAATGTGTAAGTATTTCCTAATTCATAAACGTATTACACGAACCCACCGTCTATGTAATATTCCGTTAGGGCAATGCACAAGTAAGGTAGTATGAAGACTATTAATAGGCCCCAAAGATTATATTACATGCAATTGAAATATCTTAAGAGGGATCAACCATATAAGGGGTAAGGTAGTATGAAGACTGTTACCCATGGTATCCTTTCTACACAATCATGTTTCCCTAGACATATCAACACCAATACAGACAAAAGCTGGTTTTCTAGAGCCTAACGCACACATCCATAAAAAAGAAGCAAAAGGAAACAAGAACTATAAACTATAATCAATTAGACTCATTGAATCTGTCACAAACAACAAGATCTAATCAATTAATGACAAGGTTCATGCATTCCTAAATAAATACTAGATGAATTAACCAAACATACTCAAGCAAGAGAAATCATAATCAACAAAAGGAATTGAAGACATGAATTAAGATAGATATGATAATAAAACCATTACAAGATGTTTATGGATTGAATTAGGTCTTCTAAGTTGCTGGAAAAACACCTACCCAAACCCTTTAGTCGGCCCTAGGGTTTGAGGCTTGATAAAAACGAAGTTATGAGGTTGTATTTATAGGCAAAACCCTAACCGACCTTCACGACGGCGTCACTAATTACATGTGACGCCGTCACCGCAACATTTTTCGCGATGTTGTACATTTTTCGCGATGTTGTATATTTTTTCACGATGTTGTACATTTTTCGCGATGTTGTATATTTTCTCGTTCTCGAAATCCGAGTTGGTATGAAGGAGTTATGATCAAAACAATATCTGGTACTTCACGCGCGCGTTAAATGGTATTCCTAATCTCGTAACACCGAATCTTCTAGAGTTCCTTTAGGTCGTCGATGTTCTGACGGCGTCACCAATGTACTGACGTCGTCGCTTCGTAAATCATGACAGCGTCGCTTTATGCTTGCGAAGCCGTCTCTATGCTCTGTAAGTATAATCTTTAAGAGATTTTGGTGTAAGTCCGTAGTCTTGTCCGTTTCTTCTCCAAATGAGCCCAAGTCACATGTATTTCCTCTAAATGCCCTCCAAATGCTAAATACCTGAAAAGGAATAATTAAGTACCTATTTTGGGCATAAATGCACGATTTAGGGGTTAAATGACCCCGAAAAAGTGTATAAAATGACACCTAATCAAATACCCCTACACTTGGGTTTTGCTTATTCTCAAGCAAATGGGCTTTTCTACCTAGACAATAGCAGTATTAAGGTTATTTATCCTACTCTTTAAAAATATTTTACAACACGACCTTCTAGACCTAGTAATTAAAAGCACGAAAAGCATATACTAGCACCTCACATAATTGTATGGGATTCTCTCTTTCTCTTGGTTGTATAATGAATTATAACATAATGGGAAAACAGAAAATCAACACTCATTACTTGTCATAGCATATAAATTATCATAGGCTTGGTAAAGGATCAAACATCCACCACTAGGAGCAAGCATTAGTCATTACTATCTAAGAGGTCTTTTTAAAGGGTTGTGGGTATAGGTGTAAGATAACATATAATGGAAACGGAAATGGATAGGATATATTTGGGTGGATTTGGGTAAATTTGGAGTGGAAGGGTTAGCTAATTATTTACACGAATACACGCTGGTTTGGTTGCTAAGCCAAGACTCGAACGAAGATATACAAACTCTACACAACTCTACATCAATCTCTTTCTTTTTCTTTTCTATATATATATTTTTTTGAATAACATAATACATCATAACTTGGGGTTTATAACACGTACCCCTACACTTGAGCTTTTACATGCTCGATATTTATAATCTAACTAATGACCCGATTTGAGGTGGATCAAAATAACATGGAGATCATCTAACAAACGTATGGGGGTATTGACTTAACTTTTCTTCCCCATTCTCGCGAAATAAATACTACCATGAATCCCAATCGTCCCAAAACAGTATTTACAAGGATAAGGACTTAGCAACCGTGTACTCAAATAATTAACTTGGGTTAAACATAATAATATACTAAAAATAAGTACATACAAGGTGGGCTAAGGCTATTTGGTTGTAACGATTGGTTTAAGGGTGACAATGTTCTTCATTAATAGTCCGGCTTAACCAGAAAATTATGAGAACCGTGAAAAAGGATAAGCTTGGAGGGTTGTACTAGGGGTATCATGCACTAAAAATGAGTGCATAGACAGGGTGTGGGATAGTTATATGATCGGTGTGACCATCGTAACAATTACTTGTTTAAAACATGGGTTAATCCTAATGCCTCTTATCAAGCAAATCCTAACACTTACTATGCGGTCTCGGGATGCATCACAAAAACAAGTTCTAGAATTTAATATACTACCGGTACACTCTCATAATCCTAAAGTAACCAAATACCAATGTTCCAGAAAAGGTGACAAAACCACGCATACACATCCGTAACGACGGAATAGACACAGATGATTGCTCACTCCTTGACTCGAACAAGCTAAAGGTATAATATCTAAGGGCTAACCTTACATTTTGGGGGGTGAAATTTGAGGGTTTTTGTGCTAGAAATATAAATTCCTATCCATGAGACGCTCTTAATACTTGGTTTTTGTTGGTATGTGTCATAAAAAATTTTAAATTGGGTCAAAATCACCTCTTATGCCGTGTTTTGATATAGTACCCATCATTTTGAGGACCGAGCAAATGGCAAATGAAAGAATAGTTTCTAAGGCTTATTTCTCTCTACACTTAAGTTGAACATTATCCCCAATGTTCTATAGAAGTACCCGTAAAAACGAATAAAGGGAAAAGAAAACAAGTAAAAGAAACTAGTACTCCCATGGTTTGTTCGATAATGGAGAAGAAACATGCGATCACTGGTTAAATCGTCCTCCAAGAATCATCCAATGAAACTTCCTAAGAACTTCCAAACTTCTTCTCCTCAAATATAACCTGTAATCAAAGACAAAGACAACTACACCAAGCGTAAAATCCATGGGTGAATGATAAATACAACCTCATTAACTAAGTTTAGACTCTATGAAAGCAATAAAGATAGGATGAAAGTAATGTCATAATCATTGGTTTTTGCAGATTTACAAAAGAATTACATATTTTAGATCTTACACAAGTTATATTTTCAAAAATACTTAAAAATTTCGAATTTTCTAGTAGCTGGCCTCATGACGCCGTCAGGGATATCCTGACGTCGTCACAGAGGTCGAGCTGATGGTGTCGCGTACAATCTGTGACGCCGTCTTCACACTCTGTGAAAATTCACTTTTTGTTTTTGATGAAATATTTCATGTACGCAATCTTTTAAGTTATTTCCTGTACCAAATACTGCATAAAACCCAAGATTTGACAATACAATCATATGACTCGAAACAAACACACAAGATACACAAAACATACCTAATATGCAAGAAATAAAATATTGGGTTGCCTCCCAACAAGCGCTTGTTTTTGTTTGAGTCACGAGCCTGGCTCTATGCTTATTTGATGCGTATGAGGTGGGTCTTCCCTACACTTGAGGTTAAGTGTGGGTGATAGTAGTGAAACACACCATTTTGATGGAAGTATGCCACGTGGGGTGAAGGTGGTGTATGAATGGTCAAGGGTTTTACTACCTTCATCCTAAAGTTACCTAGACTATATGGGATGATAGGTGGGTCAGTTTCTCTTTTGTCTCCTAGATTTACATCTAAGAATGAAAGATTAGGTAAAGGTTGATGCTCCGGTTCATCAACACTAGGAAACTCCCTAGAAATAGGAAAAAGTTTATGACCATAAGTATTCAAGCCTAAGTCCTCTAGTTTCATGTGGTACAAATGTTCTACCTCCATTTAGATTCCTATAGTCTCTTCTACTTCTTCCGGGTGAGTCACGGGCGGTGTGTATAACTCAATTTATGGGAGGACTTATAGGGTGGATTGTGGACTCAGGTTATATACCTTATCCTCCATCATATCTAGATCACCTATGGGTTCATCATCTAACCATGCCATGCACTTAGGTATCTTAACCATAACTATCTCATATTCTAAATCCTCGTTATATGTTCTCTTAGGTTGTGACTTAGGCAATTCTATCATGTCATCTAACTTACGGGTCATTGCTATGGAGCTCTTCTCAAAAGTTTGATGCAATTGGTCACTTTTCCTAAGGGTCTCACAATAAAATTTAATCTTAAACACGAAGGTTGTTCATACGAATACATCTTAGGTGAAGGCTCATATGGTTCTTTAATTTCACTAGGTGAGGCATTTTGTGTGTGAGGATATTCTACTCCACCATTCATCATTTTATATATTTCCTCAAGATTCTCTAAGTCACTTTTAAAATCTTTCGAATAATTTTCATGGTAATACTCTATGAAGCACTCAAATTGTTCTTCCGTTAACGACTCAAGTGTGATTTCATCCGCCATGGTGACGAATGACATATTTACGAACAACTACTCAAAGAAGAGATAGACTGAAAGAAAGCTACTTGACAAGAAATTAATCTCATTGATGGAATTTAGTGAGTAGACCTAAGGCTAGATTGAATCTTGAAACCTCTGTTATTCCGACTTACGGCACCACAAAACTTGTTGCGGTTTCGTAAGGGGACTTCTACAAGAAGTTTGCGGTTGTCGTAAGGGACTTCTACAAGAAGTTTTACAACTCCCTAGGCAGTGTACCTAACCGTTGTAGTGTAGTATAGGCAAGGCTCGGGGGTTGTTATCGTTCTCTAGGGGAATAGCACTGTGAAGGCCGGATCGAATGTTCACTAAGGTCTAAGGGTTGAAGGAAGATTCTTTTTGTGTTTTTATATTTAATGAAAGCAAGTAAATTCTGGTTTTAGAGAGGTTTTGGTTTTAAGCTAATTAATTACTAATAAACTAAATAACAATTATACAATGAAGCGTATTCACCTGGGATGCACTACTCCTTGCTAGCTATCCAATTCTACCTATTGCTTTGTCACACTTGAGATGTAATGTGTAAGTATTTCCTAATTCATGAACGGATTACACGAACCCGCCGTCTATGTAATATTCCGTTAGGGCAATGCACAAGTAAGGTAGTATGAAGACTATTACAAGGCCCCTAAGAGTATATTACATGCAATTGAAATATCTTAAGAGGGATCAACCATATAAGGGGTAAGGTAGTATGAAGACTGTTACCCATGGTATCCTTTCTACACAATCACGTTTCCCTAGACATATCAACAGCGATACAGACAAAAGCTGGTTTTCTAGAGCCTAACGCACACATCCATCAACAAGAAGCAATAGGAAACAAGAATTATAAACTATAATCAATTAGACTCATTGAATCTGTCACAAACAACAAGATCTAATCAATTAATGACAAGGTTCATGCATTCCCAAATAAATACTAGATGAATTAGCCAAGCATACTCAAGCAAGAGAAATCATAATCAACAAAAGGAATTGAAGACATGAATTAAGATAGATATGATAATCAAACCATTACAAGATGTTTATGGATTGAATTAGGTCTTCTAAGTTGCTGGAAAAACACCTACCCAAACCCTTTAGTCGGCCCTAGGGTTTGGGGCTTAATAAAAACGAAGTTATGGGGTTGTATTTATAGGCAAAACCCTAACCGACCTTCATGACGGCGTCACCAATAACATGTGATGCCGTCACCATGACATTATTCGCATAGTTGTATATTTTCTCGTTTTGAAAGCGTAGGCTGTTGAATCGTCGAAATCCGAGGTCGTATGAAGGAGTTATGATCAAAACAATATCTGGTACTTCACGCGCGCGTTAAATGGTATTCTTAATCTTGTGACACTGAATCTTCTAGAGTTCTTTTAGGTCGTCTATGTTCTGACGGCGTCACTAATGTACTAACGCTGTCGCTTCGTAAATCATGACGGCGTTGCTTTATGCTTGCGATGCCGTCTCCACGCTTTGTAAGTATAATCTTCAAGAGATTTTGGTGTAGGTCCATAGTCTTGTCCGTTTCTTCTCTAAATGAGCCTAAGTCACATGTATTTCCTGCAAATGACTTTCAAATGATAAATACATGAAAAGGGATGATTAAGTACCTTTTTTGGGCATAAATGCATGATTTAGGGGGTTAAATGACCCCGAAAAAGTGTATAAAATGACACATCATCAGCTATCTAGAATTTTCTCGCTGATAAGGCCAATCTGGGCATTGCTACTTAGAAGGGGAAGAAGACTAAATCTCTTGTTATTCCTTATTGTCGGTTTACAAAGCTAATCATCTGCTGCTTGGGGAGAAAACTCAACATTCACTAAAGGTCTGAGTCTCCGTTTCACCTTGCTAAAGAAGATCATAGACTTTCGTTCCCAAAGGCGAAGAAGATAAAGTCTTTAAAATGCAAATTCCTAAGGAGCTGATCACAGACAATATTAGGATCGCACCTTACTACAATGCTTATATGGAAATGGTTGCAAAGCATGAACGTAAAATTGCAACTGAAGAGGGAGGAAAGAAGAAGTCAGCAGCTAAAGCTAATCAGTCAAAGAAGCCTGCAACTTCTAAGCAATCCAAACCTGCACCTGCTAAACAGTCGGAGCCTGTGAAAGAGAAATCCACAAAGCCTTCTCCCGTAAAGAAAGTTGACAAAGGTAAAGTGAGGAAAGTACGAAAGGGAAAGAGTTCTCTCCAGCTTGTTGACGAACCTGATGAAGAACCTCAACCAGCTCCTAAACCTCAAGTGGAAGATGAAGAATTTGATCTCCAACAAGATATACAAATGAGCTTGGAATCTTTTCAGGCACATGGCCAAGCACTCGTCGACGGAGTGGCTTTTCGTGAACCTACCTCAAGCATCACTAAAAAACTCCGTATTGTTGAAGGTAAAAGGAAAGGGATTTCTACAGATGAGGAGGTTGCACAATCACTGTTAGAGCTGAAAACGCCTAAGAATACAAGTACCACAGATCAATATTTTTTTTGAGGCGAATCATAGTGACTGAAGAAGCACCTACTGGGCCCTCTGCGTAACCTGAGGATGATACATCCGCTAATATAGTCCATGATACTCCATCTCCCACAGATGCAGAAACGGGCGCTGAAACTGATAAGACGAACAATGAAGGAGATACTGAGATTCTGAATATTGGTGAAGAACAAGGAGAAGATGTGGCTAACAAGGTAATTCTAGAGGAAAAGATTGCTGAAATTAATTAAGGCCAGGCTGGATCAAACCCTAGTAAAACACCCGAGTCTCGACCACCACTTAAGCGTGTTCTCTTGAAAGAAGACCAGGTTGGACCAGACCCTGGGCAAAGTTATGTGGATCTTGCTGGACCAAACCCTGAGCCCATGCACGAAGACTTCATTGCCACTGTGTATCCTCAAGTACATGAAAGTTTAAAGCATACAGATGAGGAACATGTACACTTAGAAAATCTACTAAGCTCAACTGGGACTCTGTCTTCCATGAAGAATCTGGATTATTTTAAGTTCGCTGATCAGTTCTTTAATGACAAACCAACTAAAGAGGAACCAGATAAAGCTAATATGGAAACTGAAGTCAAATCCATGGTCACCGTTCTGATTCATCAAGCGTCCTCCTTTGTTCCTCCACTATCCACACCTGTAATCGATTTCACACCTCCAAAACCTGTATCTCCTACCATTCAAGCTCCAATATTTACAGCTACAATCGTGACTACAACAACAACCCTTCCACTACCACCACCTCCACAACAACAAAGCTCTTCAGATCCTGATCTAGCCTCTTGTGTCTCGGCACTGGAACAAGTGTGTGCTAATTTTGAAAAGAGACACAAGCTTCAGGACAAGACTGTTCAAGGTATTTCATCCAGGGTTTTCACGTTGGAGCTTCGTGACCTGCCTCAGCAGATAAACTAAACAGTCAATGAAGTTGTCAAAGAAGCTATTTAAACAATTCTTCAAGCTCCACTCCGTGAGCGCTTCAGAGATTTGTCCGAAGCTGAAATGAAAGAAATACTTCACCAACGGATGTTTGAAAGTGGCACATACCATTCGCAGCCTAAACATGTAGCTCTTTACGAAGCTCTCAAGGCATCTATGGATCGTGATAACAGGGACAAGTTCCTTGAAGCAACTGCTAAGTCTCGTAAGAGACGTCGTGACGACCAAGATCCTACTCCTCCTCCACTAGATTCAGACCAAGACAGGAAGAAAAGGCACGATTCTGATGCTTCAGGCTTAAAACAGCCTTTAGCTTCTTAGTCCTCAGCCTGGAAAACTTCTAACACTAGAGAAGCTCCTTCCAGCTCCTCCAAGAAGAAGTCTGTTCCTCATTCTGAACAACCTAACGAAGAAGTGCCTATACCAGATGATGTGAATATCTCAGATTCAGAGGACACGATACTGCACATCTTCCCAAGATCAAGACCAGACCAGACTGGTTGAAGCCTATACCAGAGGAAGACATACCAAAAACTCCAGAACCAGACTGGGTCATTCCTTCGAATGATTTATCTGAAGCTGGGAACAACTGGGCCGATGCTTTAACCAAGTCATATAAAGATCCAGAGGAAAACAAGCTTCTAAGTAAAACTGGAGATATGGGATCGTTCATCAAATGGTATTGCAAATGGATTGGGAAGAAGAAGCTCACCAAAGATGACTTGGAAGGCCAAACTTACATGACCGTCAAACCATTCCACACCAACAACATTTCCCTTCAATTCCAGATAAAAGAGTATCACCAGTTACTCTCTGACAAGATTGACTTGATGAATCCTGAGGGTCATCGGGTTGTGTCTGACGTAAGCAAACTATTGCCTTTATGAGGTCGATCGGGTTAGGTAACCATTCAACCACCCTTCTTCTTCAATAGAGACCAGGAATATGTTGTATCATGTAACAATGAACGAAGGTGTGCTTTATCAATTTCCAAGCATAATGCCGCTCACTATCTAGACTTTGGGCTCGAAGAATTAGTTCCGTCACTGTGGATTAAAAGTGAACGTGATTATGATATTAGTGCAGCATATGGTATCACACACTGGTGGTTTAAGGGGAATAAATTCTACATCCAAAGACATAGTACCCCCTATGATCGTCGTGCAGTTAGATCCCATATGCGGATTCTCAGTGATACCAGTCTCAAGACGTATGAAAGATACGGCTATACCTATCTGAGAGAGATTGTCATACGTAGAGCTCACTACAACGAGTACAAGATCTCGGAAGCTGACTTTAAAAACCTTCATCTGAATGATTTTGAAGATCTGTACTTGCTTCATCTTCAAGGCAAGCTCAACCACCTACCTGGATCTGACAAAGTTCATCTGTTCAACACAATCAACATGTGGATCAGGAACATTGTCATCAGACAATGTGTGGGAAACTTGCAGCTTGGCATTGAGTTCTAGGATGCATCGAATTTTCTATTCAAAGAGGATTACACCATCGTCAGCAAGCCAATGAATGTAATCTACAGAGATAGATCTGATCAAAAGAAGATGATGAGACTAAATGAGGTGCACAAGTTTAGTGATGGTACGTTGACAAGAGTTCTGGAAAGGTTGGATCATATGGTTAAAGACTTCAGGCTGTTCAAGTACAATCCGGGCATGGAGACTAGAATCTGGTCAGAGGATGATAAAAGGAGAAGTAAGGAGTTCATGGAGGTGATCGAGAGAAGAAGCAAGATTCGGAGAATTTTCAAGAGTCTCGAAAGCTTTGTGAGTGGAAGGTTAAGAGATGTTGACTACAGACTTATCCTGAGAACTAAATGATTTCATCATTCCAATTCTCAGGTCAATATCATCTTATTTTGTATAATATATCTTGTTCATTATTATAAGTATGTAGGGTATCTTTAGGTGTTCAGTGTCAATGTATAATGTTTTTCATGAGTTTTTCGTTAAACTCAAAATCTTTCAAATTTTTTATACTTGACACTCACACGTACCCTCATAAATTAAGGGGGGGGCATTCATATGTTTCCTATTCGGCTTTTGAATAATCGGCACATTGTTCTCCTAAATTTTTCTAACATATTTGAATCCACTGATATCTAAAATATCAAAGGGTTTGAAATTTTTGATAAGAAGAGAAAATATGATTAAAATATGAAAACTGATAAAAATGTGATATTAAGGACTCATGTGTATACTCCATCCTCCTTGTGCTAAGCATTTTTGTAGCACTTGTTGAGGGGAGCATTTCTAAAAAGTCAAAACAATCGAGGTACAAAAAGCTTTGATATTTGTATCACAAGTACCTTGATTGAGTTTTCAATTAGTTTTATGGCAAGGAGAACTGTACCAAAAGACCGACCATGCATTTAATTTTATCGGAGTTATAAGGTTGGTAAGGTTAGGTATTAGTTCCCATGATCCATCCAGAACCGGAGGGATCTACCCAGGGACAATCTACTAGTTAGTGTAGAAGTCCTTAGGTATGACATAAAAAATGAGTAAAAGTAAGAATAAGAAAATACTGCCGACTGAGATGGAGCTAGTATTGAACAAACCCAACAAGGTACTAGTCATGAAGTCTCGGTAAGCACTGAAAGAGTTGAAGAATAAAAAAGAATTATAAGGATAAAGGATGAAAAGAAAGAAGCCCTCTATACACTTAAGCAGAATCCGGGTCAATACATCTGCTGTCAGAATCACATTGATGATTGTTGACATTGAAGACTGACATCATGAACCCAGTAATGCAATGCACAACCCTCCTTAGCCACTCAGAATCTCTCAAAATATTTCTGTTTCATTTCTCATGGAGACTAAACATGTTATCTATTGACTTTCTCACTCCGAGTTAGTTGATATTGAAAAGGTGGCAGTCCGCTCCAGCCTTTGATCACTAAAACCAAAATGCACAATTAAGTCTAGAGCCAAGAGATCATCAATTAATCTCATTAGGACACTATTCCATGTTTACATGTTATTCACACAATGTGAAAACAAGGATTATTATAAGAGTCCTATGCATTATCCTTGTGGTATTGCCAGAACATCCGAGTGATACTTAAGTATTCACAATGAAGATGGAAATCCTGCTTGAGCCAACATCAAACAAGCTTATGGTAGGTGACTTGTGAGACCCTTAATGGGTCAAACTTGTGACACTGGATATCGACTCGGTCCAGATTATGAATTGACGGCTGATGAATTTTGATAAAAGCTTAAAACTCTCGATGTGTTACAAAAACACTCTCTCAAGTGACACGTCGATTGATTTTTAAATCAATTTTCCTCTTTAATCGGTAAGACAGTAACTAACCGATTCACTCTTATCGTGTTGTTTGCTTTTAGACGTTCTGATAAAGAAAACAAGTAAGTAAGGTGATTCTGATGTTTACACATTAGAAGATCTGATACTTATACTAGAAATCCTATCAAGGAGATTATCGACCTGATCACAGGTCGGTCCTCATAGATCCAGAGGTTAATCCAACCAAAATCGGGAGAATGACAAAGCCATGTTCGTCCACAAGCTTTATTACTAACTGTTTTATTACAGGTTCAAGTAAAGATGGAGATGGAGATACCTCGTTCCAGTAGAGTCAATTTCATAACCGCATGCTCATACTCGATCGAAAAATCCAAATACGTCATGAAAGCTCAAGTATATGTTTCAATGCTTTCGCAACTCTGATATCAAAATCTTCTTGAAGTGATCAAGTATTTAAGTTAAAAGAACTTCAAGAACAAAGAATACTTAAGCTTTCAAGATCAAGAAAGGTATGAGCATGTCGGTCCAGTTGTCATAAGCACAAGATGGCGAAAGGACTTCAAGATGATGATTAGAGATTACTTTTGGTTGATGATCTCAAAGAAGCTTAAGTCCACACACAAGTCAAGTTAAGGAACAAGCTCAAGATTAAAGATCAAAGATTACTACATCAAAGTAAAAGATGTCAAAGTAAGAATCAAAAGACTACGAGCTGCACACAAGACCAATCTGAAATTGCTGATCTTAAGTTAGTATTTTCTAGGGTGACATCCCTTAGGGGGAGATTGTTAGATATTAGAAAAAGACTCGGTCACCCCGTGTACTCTACCGTTTATAATAGCTCGTAGTTAATCGTTTAATGTATAACATTCGGTAATCCGGGTATCAAACCCAACGTGTAAGCCAACGTACTAGGCCATTAGGCCGGTTCTTTATAAACATATATAAGCCTCTTCCATCTTATGGAAGAGGTGGTTAGTCATTTTATACATACACACTTTCTCTCTCTAGAGGTGTGTGCATTTTCTTTGTTTCTCTCTCTAGCATTTGACTAATCCACTAACCATTCGATTGTGTGATGATATCCAATATCCTACAAGGGATGACTTATCCAAGTCAGCGTTACGGCGTAACATAGGCGACAAGGTTACACCGTAACATCATTTTAGTCTAGAAGATTGAAAGCTTACGTAGCAGGGTTACGACGTAACGTCTAACAAGGGCTACGATGTAACAGTTTCGATTTATATAAATAGAGCCCTCATCCGGCTCATTCAGCATCACTCACTTCCACAACTCACAACATAGTTCCAAGGGGTAAACCAAACCCCAAAGGTCCGAAGCATTTCACCAGAAGGTCCAAGGGAGAAGTCACTTTACACATTTCTTGTATTTATTCGTTCATAACATTCACTGTAAGAACAATGATGATTCAATCCATGTCCATGTTCATTAATTCTTTCATTTTTGTTACCATGAGCGGCTAAGCACTCTAAGTGTTGGCCTAACCATGTATTTGCTATTGTTATGATTAATATTTCCTATTCAATTATGGTTATGTTAGATATCCTTATAGCCTTTCATTGATCCCTGTGTTTTGGTAGTATATAGGGTGGCTTAGATCTTGTTAATCCTGATGTTAGACTTACCATGTTGAACCTGAGATTAGCGGGGTACTAGGGTAGCTTGACACCTATCCCTAATGTAAGAATTGACCAAATTACCGCCTTTGCCATAATAAATACTTAAAAAATGCAGGAACTCTTTTAGAGGGGGTTAATAATCGGTTTAGATTATAGATTGGTCTTAAGGGTAGTTGGGAATTAACCCCTACAAACTTGGATGCCCTACTCGTGTGATCGTAGGGGAATATGGGATCGCAGAGTAAGTATAGGACAGACCTCAAATGCCAATTCGGGTCTGTCGATATTAGAACCACTAATGGAACTTATAATTGAACATTGCACAGTAAAATGTAATCATAGCATTAGTAACGAAACGGTTAGGCTAGCACGCTTTTCTCCCTGAATACTTCTATCAATTTACTTTATTGCATTTACTTTCTTGTAGTTATTAAAACCAACTTTAAAACCATTTTCAAACGTGACATAATCGAATTAAACTAGTAAACCTTAGCTCTTGGGACGACCTCGGATTTACCAAACTACTGCACTATATACAATTGGGTTCTCTGTCCGTTAGTGCGTTTATCGGCAGATGAGTTTTATAAATTTAAAACTTAGCAATTAATTATTTAAAACAATTTTATGCATCATTAGTGCACTCTCAAGTGCAGGAATTATTAGAAAGTGGGTCATCTAAGCAAGGACCGCAGAAGTAAGAATCCAGCTACTGGAAGCAACACGGAGCAGGTAGTGACTTGTTACGGATGCAGGGAGAAGGGGCATTACAAGAATAAATGTCCCAACAAGAAGGACCAACCAACTGAGGGTGCTCCTGGAAGAGCATATGTGATGAGGACTGAAGAACCTCAACAAGACCTGAACGTGGTTACGAGTACATTTTTACTCAACGATCACTATGCTAGTATTTTATTTGATTCGGGTGCCGATAAAAGTTTTGTATCTACTGCTTTTAGTACCTTGACTGATATTGCTCCTTTTACACTAGACACTAGTTATGATGTAGAATTAGCGGATGGAAAAGTTGCAATCACTAACACCTTCCTATGTTGTTGCACTTTGAATGTATTAAATCATCCGTTCAGAATAGACTTACTACCGACTGAATTAGGAAGTTTTGATGTAATAGTAGGAATGGATTGGTTATCGAACCATAGGGCAGAAATCATTTGTTATGAAAAGATAATTCGTATCCTGAAACCGAATGGTGAAACACTTGAATTTCATGAAGAATGACCGGAAAAGTCCAGAAACACCTTTCTTGTATGAAGACCGACGAGAAGAAACTTGAAGACATTCCTATTGTCTGTGATTTTCCCGATGTATTTCCTAAAGACTTATTAGAATTACCCCCTACGCGCAAAGTAGAATTCCGCATAGACCTAATTCCTGAAGCGATGCCAGTGGAAAAGTTGCCATATTGGTTGGCACCTTCTAAAATGCAAGAATTGGCTAATCAGCTCAAAGAACTCTAAGACAAGAATTTTATTCGACCTAGTCATTCTCCATGGGGAGCACCGGTATTATTCGTCAAGAAGAAGGATGGTGCTTTTAGAATGTGCATAGATTACCAAGAGTTGAACAAGCTGACCATAAAGAATCGTTATAATGTCTCTAGAATTGATGACTTATTTGACCAATTGCAAGGTGCATGTTATTTTTCCAAGATAGACCTTCGCTCGGTTTACCATCAGTTAAGAGTGCATGAGTCTGACATCCCAGAAACAGCGTTTCAAACTCGATATGAACATTTTAAGTTCACAGTTATGCCTTTTGGATTGACAAATGCACCAACGGTTTTCATGGACCTAATGAACCGCTTTTGCAAGCCCTACCTGGATAAATTTGTCGTTGTGTTTATCGATGATATTTTAATCTATTTAAAGTCAAAGGAAGAACACGAAGTCCACCTGAAGATAATCTTAGAGTTGCTCGAGAAAGAGAAGTTGTATGCCAAATTTTCAAAATGTGAATTTTGGTTACAGGAGGTGCAATTTCTCAGGCACGTTATTAACAACAATAGCATTCATGTGGACCCTAGCAAGATTTAGTCAGTGAAGAATTAAAAGGCTCCCAAGTTATTTTTAGGATTGCCGGGATATTATCAGAGATTTATCGAGAACTTTTCTAAGATTTCCAAACCTCTCACTTTGTTAACTCAAAAGAATAAGAAGTTTGAGTGGGATGATAAACAAGAAGAAGATTTTCTGACACTAAAGCAAAAATTGTGTAATGCTCCTATGTTGGGACTTCTCGATGGACCATACGACTTTGTAGTTTACTGTGATGCGTCAAACCAAGGTTTTAAGTGTGTGTTGATATAGAGGGGAAAGGTGACTGTGTATGCATCTAGGCATCTCAAGGTACACGAGAATAAATACACCACCCATGACTTGGAGTTGGCCACAGTAGTTTTCGCTCTTAAAATCTGGAGACATTACTTGTACGGGACAAAGAGTGTTATATATACCGATCGTAGAAATCTTTAATATATCTTTGATCAAAAGGAGTTGAATATGCGCCATGGATTGAACTTTTTAGCGACTATGACTGTAAAATTCGTTACCACCCCGGTAAAGCGAATGTATTAGCGGACACGTTGAGTAGAAAGGAAATGATCAAACCAAGACGAGTGCGTGCTATGAGCATGACAATCTATTCTGGCATCAAGACAAAAATATTGGAAGCACAGAGTGAAGCTTTCAAGGACCTCAAAGTTCCAGTGGAAATGCTGCGAGGGTTGGATACGCAGTTCGAAAGAAAGAATGACGATGGATTATACTTCATGGATCGGATCTAGATTCCATTGTCAGGAAATGTAAGAAACTTGATCTGGATACTATGATTTAAGAGATTTGTATTGGTGGACGGGAATAAAAAAGGACATTGCAATGTACGTTAGCAGGTGTTTGACCTATTCAAAAATTAAAGCCGAACACCAAAAGCCCTTAGGATTACTTCAACAACTAGAAATCCATAAGTGGAAATGGGAGAAGATAACTATGGATTTGGTTACAAAACTGCCCAGAAGCAGTAGTGGGTATGATATAAGATATTGTAGACAGATTGACCAAGTTTGCTCATTTTCTACTTATTCGCAAAGATTACAAGATGGAGAAGTTGGCAAGAATTTATATCAACGAAGTTGTAGCAGGGAATGGTGTGCCTGTGTCTGTCATATCTAATCGTGATAGCCGATTTACGTCACGATTCTGGAAGACACTTTAAAAGGCATTAGGAACGCAAATGGGTATGAGTACGGCTTACCATCCCCAAATCGATGGTCAGAGTGAGCGTACTATCCAAACCTTGGAGGATATGCTCAGGGCATGTGTCATCGATTTTGGAGGCACTTGGGCTACTCATATTCCCTTAGTTTAGTTCTCCTATAACAATAGTTATCATTCAAGCATTAAGTGTGCGCCGTTCGAAGCACTGTACGGGAAAAAGTATAGATCACCCGTTATTTGGGCAGAAGTTCGTGAGAGTAAGTTGATTGGCCCGAAGATTATACAAGAGACAACCGAAAAGATAATCCAAATAAGGGAAAAGCTTAAGACAACAAGAGATTGTTAGAAAAGCTACGCTGATAACCGACATAAACCCCTTGAATTCAGCGTCGACGATCGAGTGTTACTCAAAGTATCACCGTGGAAAGGAGTGATATGTTTCGGTAAGAAAGGAAAACTATCACCAAGATATGTGGGGCCATTTAAAATTGTTGACCGAGTTGGCCCAATAGCCAATCGATTGAGATTACCTAAAGAATTAAGCAGCATTCATGATACGTTTTACGTGTTGAACCTTAAGAAGTGCTTAGCAGATGCAAACTTACAAGTTCCACTGGAGGAAATCATGATAATTGTAGAAGAGCCTGTTAAGATCGTGGATCGTGAAGTAAAGAAGCTAAAACGAAGAAGGATTTCAATCGTTAAGGTTTGTTTGAATTCTAAGCGAGGAGTAGAAATCGCATGGGAGCGTAAAGATCAATTCAGAAGCAAGTACACTCACCTTTTTTCAAATGCCTCGTAAGCTGACGGCACTAGCAGAACTCTGGGGACCATAGTTCCCTTAACGGGGGGTGAGTGTAGCACTCCGTAAATTCAGGTCATTATTTGAATCTATACTTTTATTTTATTTTTTTACTTTTGAGTAAAATTTACTTTTTACGGTTAACCGGATAGGTTATCTCGTGTTCGTAATAAAACGTTTATTAAACGTGAACCCGACTTTAGATTTAATATCCGTCTACGTGCTCTATGTAATTTATTATTTTACATATGTATCCCATAAGTTGTAATTTTATTTTTATCATTTACGTTTTTTGCTTCGTGGTTACGCCTAAACTATCGTAATATTTTTCGTTTTTACCCATTAGCCCTAAAACTATCCACTTATTCAAAATTTTATACAAAATAAACCATAAAACCCCCATCACCAAATTTCATTTACCACATGGATTAGGGACCATGTGGTGATCATCTATCAAATGTGTCCACTAACTTGAGATTTTAGGATATTTGGAAGAGAAGAAATGCATGCCTTATTTATCTAAAACCATACAACCTCCTACCATTCACATACTAAACATCAAAACTCACAAAACCTCCTACTCTACCTCTCTATTTACGTCTCCCTCTCCTCCCTATATCATCATCTTCATCAGAAATCTACAAGATATATTAAACAAAAATCAATTACAAGAAGACTAGTTATGATTCTCTAGTAAGTTTCTTTGATTAATCCCTTTCAAACATAATTTTCAAGGGTGATTCGTGTATGTTCTCTTGAGTTAGTGTAGTATTCTTGGGGTTCTTGAAAGTATTTCATAAGAATATAGCTAGTTTATTAAGGGTTGCATTGTTTGGAGGAAGATATGGTTTTCTAAGTTACTTGGTTAAATCTCTCAAGAGTTTATGCTTATGTACTCTTGGGTTATGATTTTCTTGGTTATATAAGGGTTAAGTGAAGATTATTAGGGTTTATTTCAAGTATTTGGTTGGGTTAATCTTTGAATGTGGGTTGAAGGAAGCTAGTAGGGTTGTTGGGTTGATTATAACTTATTCTTGTTTATTATCCTTTGTAAGATTTTTATTCATTGGTTTCTTTTTAATATTCATTGTAAATTTCTATAATTTTCTTTTATATTTCTGAGTTTGTAAATATTCTGTATATTTTGTAATGTTATTTGTAAAGTATTAGCATTGTACATAATTTATTGAGACTATAAACTTGATAAAAAGTTGAATTGTAACATTGGTTTTGGGACAGTTTGAAAACATTAGCTTGTAGATAAATTCTGAAAAAATATGAAGACTTTGATGATTAGATATAAATATAGTGACATAGGTCTGTATTTTAGGTCCGTTTCCCCAGGTGGCGCTCATCGTGACGATACCCGAGGAATTTATTAGAAAATAAACGACAAAGGTTATCGAAAACTGCACACTGAATTTCAATTGAGTATAACTCCAAACATTTGTATAGAAGTCACCTTTGATCTAAACATAGAAATTGTAAAGGACACACTAACTTAGAATTACCAAGTCAAAACAGCCCAAACAGATATACGGTTTAGGATATATGATCGTTTTACCAGGACTGTAGTAAATTGTAAAAAACACAGCTTTGGTCCTTGTTAGTAAATTGACCTTTTGACCTCATTTTTATAAAAATCAAGGTGGTCGGACCTACATATTGGAAAAATAGACTCGTTTACCTTTCCATATGCGTAAGAACCAAACCGAGACCGTCTACGGATTAAGAGATATGGGCTCGTGAAGTTGGATAAAATCTAAAAATGTTAAAAGCCCACATGTATTGGGCTTACAAATAATTAATTTGGACTTATTTTTGCCCAATCCTCCCATATATAAAACAAGCTATCCTAAATCAGTCAGGGGCCGTTTAGTTGGTGAAAAATATTCTTATTTTTCAGTTTCTAATTTCCTAGAGAAGAGAATTGTTTTTCTTCTTTAGAGAAAAGTTGAGATTTTTGAAAACCCGTTAAGTTGAGTTACATTTTTTCTTTTATTGAAAAGAAATGAGAAAGAAAAAAGTAAGAATGATAAATTGGGTTTTTCAATTATTTTTTTTAAAATGTTGAAAAAAGGTGAGAATGAGAATTCCACTTTTTTTGAATATTGTTGAAAAAAGATGCGACTAAACGGATTTTCAATATTTTTTTTTCACATGAAAATTTTCTTGGAAAAATGAGATATTTTTTGAAAACTCGTTTAGTTGGAGTTCATTTTTCTTTTTTATTGAGAAGAATTGAGAAAGAAAAAAGTGAGAATGATAAATTGGGCTTTTCAATTTTTTTTTAAAAATGTTGAAAAATGGTGAGAATAAGAATTCCACCTTTTTGAATATTGTTGAAAAAACATGTGACTAAACGGATTTTTAATATTTTCTTTTTCGCATGAAAATTTTCTTAGAAAAATAAGATATTTTTCGCCAACTAAACGGCCCTCATCCTTCCTTAAAAAAATACACCTGGCATGTTTCATCATCCAATGGCTCATATTCAACTTACCCTTTCAACAAAAACCCGTCAACAATTATCCCTCCCCAATCAATATTTCACGAATCCCTTCCCCAAAACCTCCCTCGATTCATTTATTCCATAAAATCAACGATACGATCCATAACAAATAAACCTCAGATTAATCATTTTTAATGGATTGATCGGCATAAACAAATTAACCAAATCCCCAATACAAATAACCCCTAAATTCAATTCCAATCTTTAAGGTTTATACTTTTTGCTCATTATGAATTTCATGTTTTTTAGTTTATGATTGGTTTGTGTAATTCATTTGTGTTTGTCTCTGATTTCTTTGTTTTAATCGTAGATTCATGATTATTAGATGTTCATCTAAAGTGATGATTTTTAGATGTTCATCGTGTCCGTGATTATTTATTTTTAATCCCTATTATGGATTACAGTTTAATATTTAGATTGGTTGTTAAGCATAAATATATTATATGGTTTTTGTTTGTTTTTTCTTATTCATGGTTGTCATTTGTAATATATTGCCTAAAACAAGACTTAATCAAAGGGAACTTGATTACAGTTTGCAGATAATAAGGATCTTACGAGTGAGTGCAGAGCCGCAAAAAAGGATCAACAAACTCAAGGTTGTATCGTTTTTAAATAATAAACATGATACTCCTTGACACAACGTTTGACAACCAGGTGATTCCCATTTTTGTTTTTCGCTCTTTTCTTTAACAATAAAAGTTGTGATTAGTTACCTAAGAATAATAATGTTCATGCTTAATATATAATAATAATTTATAGATTATGCTTATCAAAATGTAGAGGATTTTGCGAGTGAGTGGAGAGCCACAAAAAGGATCAACAAACCCATACCTGAAAGCGACGATCAATATGTGCCTAAAATGCTAATTAATAGGGTGTTGTTTGGTTGCTGAAATTTGGGCATAGGCTGTTCAGGTGGCCTGTTATGTGATAACATTGTACTTAAGATATAATTTTTACAACAACTTGAAAGTTATCACCAAGCGATTTTGGGAGGTTTCTAAAATCTTTGATAGATTGATTCAAATGGGTTCACCATTTATTAGTTTTTAAGAGGGATTCGTTATTGTATTATGGTCTTACTAGGCAAATAAAGTGATTTGGGTCAGCTGTAGATGACGATTAGATATTATCAAGATGGAGAAAACTGATATGTTTGGTGGCCAATATACTGGACAAATTTATGGGGTGAACTATCTTGCATGCCTGACATTAGTGTAGATCTTAAGAGATTTGACAAAGCTTTTAAGAGTTTGAGACTACGGAAGTAAATAGAATTACAACCCTATATAACTGTTGTTAATGATATTATAAATTAATTAATAGTTAATGAAATCAAGTTTGGCAATGATTTGTGACAAGGATGAAGAGATTAGTATTTTTCTAAGTAAAAGGAATATAAGAAAGAATGAGGTCTTGATGTCCTTTTCCAAACACAAGGATAAATGGAAAAACCCAAGTGTAGCAAGGTATTTAAGTAGAAGTTTGCATTTTTATACATCTTAGTTGAAGTCTAAAGTAAGTTGTCAGTTAAATTTGTGGTTCACAACCAATTTTTTTTCAAGTTTGAAGTGTAGAATTTTGTTTTATGAGAGTCTCTAAAGTGATCAAATAGTTTGTCAACTACAACAAGGTGCTTGG
The DNA here is from genome assembly GCA_026074375.1 of Tanacetum coccineum. Classification (NCBI taxonomy): domain Eukaryota; kingdom Viridiplantae; phylum Streptophyta; class Magnoliopsida; order Asterales; family Asteraceae; genus Tanacetum; species Tanacetum coccineum. The sequence continues at coordinate 41,466 of BQNB010036262.1, forward strand.
AATTAAACGATTAAACTAAAAAACTTTCAAGTATTGGATTGGAACTAAATGCTATTGGATTATAAAAGACTATGTTAATAGCGAGGTCCTTGGAGGGGCAACACGGTGCATTGTAACATTATTGTGTTTTTCTTTTCTATGTTTCTTCATATGCAATTTTATTTCTCATCACCACAAAAACTCACATGGAATATGTATAGGAACTACTTCGTAATGTAGCAATCCTAAGTGTTAGATGTTGGGCCTCAAGTAAAATATTGTAGAGGTTGGTAAAGAAGTTATTTCCATGGTTAATAGATTTGTAGGTTAATTGGTTTCGCTACCCACAACCAAAATGATTGAGAAGTTGTTACGCTACGGCATGTATTCAGATCATGAACAACCAAGATGGTAAGCCATGGAATATATCACATGACAACCATGAAGACACATTTCGTATTTAGATTACTCACATGGCAAGAGATATTAACAAATTACTATAGTCCTAACATTGTGTATCAGGAGCTTATTCTGGTCTTTTTGATACAACGTCACATAAAAATTGAAATCTTTTGCATACTATTATGGGTCAGAATTACAAGGGCCTGGTCAAATTGGAAATTGCTAATCTAAATGTACATTTTAACATGAGTAGTTTTGCTCATCGGGAATACGCAGACAGAAGTAAAAAGGTACATTTTATCTTATTGCGCCAAATTATTCAATTTTAAACTTCAACTTTATAACTATCGGCTTGCATCAATGCGAACCCTCCTCATGGAAAGCACACACATATCAATTCTATGTGCTTGATATAATTTTCAAGACTGATGTGGTAAAGTAAAGATTTGTATCAAATTCAGGGCTGAAAAGATTTTGATTTAGATTTGAAGTCAAAATTTAAACTTCAATGTTTTTTGGACATTAATCTTTATCCTGATTTTGTGGCAGGTTTAATGAAAACGAATAATTATGGCTGCTCAAATGGTAGAGGATACTCATAAATTACTAAATAGTTGTAAGTTATTATGTATCATCCATGAAAGTTGTTTTGAAAAATTGTATTTTTAACTCAACGTGATTATCTTTTTTCATAGCTAATTCTATTAGCTTTTTTAACCAGAACATAACCAATGGAATAATGTTAGTGTTAAATTTTCCAAATCACAGTCGATGTAGTTCTGTAATAAGCAACAGCATCAGAACCAGTTACATGGTAATCTCAACATGCTGAATAATCACCAGTCATCACTCCTGTTGCAGTCAGTTCCACACAGAATCAACGAACGCTAGGCCAAACGTCACATGTAGAATTACAGCAGCACGCAGTCCACAAACCCAGTCAGGTATATGTTGCCACACCGACCTCAGGTGTCGTGGGTACCAAAGGCTTTTATTAATTATAAACTCAGATTGTCGTGGGTACCAAAGGCTTATATTAATTACAAACTCAAATTGTTTAAAAGTAGCCTCAGGTGTCGTGGGTACCAAAGGCTTTTATTAATGTCGTAAAAGTAGTTTTTTTTAGTTTCTAGTCTTTTCCTATTTAGAGACTTCATTCCGTGAGCTTCATATAGCACTCGCTGATAATTATAATATCATATCCTATTAGATACATCATCCATCTTACCACTCACATGTCCAATCTAATATACATAAATGTTTTTGGTGTTTTTAGGACCGTAAAAAACTTCAGGGACAATTGATAACATAACAGGAAGCTATGTTTGGGTCAAAACTAAGCCCAATGAAGCAAGTGGGAAAAGAGGGGAGGAGGGGGGGTCAGGTGTCATGTGGTGGTAAGTATCAAAAGATTATCACTGAGACGAGCTCTGCATGCACTTAAAACTGATCTTTACTCGATTAGATCTACACCCTAATACCCACAACGCCAAAACGAATGAACATCAATCTAACATGAGGATGATGGATTTGCAGAACTTTTAGTATTAATGCTCTACTAGCTTTGTTTGTTTAGCCTAAGTATTACAATTGAGCTGCCATATGTTTGGTGTTTGATTAAAAACAGTAGAATATGTTGATATACTCCTATTGTAAATTTGTAATAGATTTCAAAGATATTTGCTATTATAAATTTGTTAGATATTGTAAAAGGTGCAGTTATGAAAATGAAAGACATTAAGTAGTTGTTTCATTAAGTATCACTGTTACCGCATGGCTGAATATTTAGGCACAATGGTTGTTAAACAACCATAAATAAATTTCTCATCTAATATCTAAAATACTCTGTTTGCTTTAGTTATATACGAATAACACGCTGACTACTTATTTTATTGCCGTAAGTTTAAAATAAATTTCGGGAGGAACTACAACACACATGGTTGTAACAGACTATATAGTCACTGTGTTTGTTGAACCGCTATACGTCGTGAAGGATGGTTATAACACATTTCATGGGAATTTGAAACGGCTCCAAAATGTCCCTTCCGTAAAAAGAAATGTGTTGACATTTGAATGTTGATAACCCATGGTCTATATATATAAATCTTTATTATTTACTCCCTCCGTCCCAAATTAATAGTCCCACTTTTCATTTTGGGTTGTCCCAAAATTATTGTCCCATTCCAAATATAGTTGTGGGTAATGTAGCAAGTTTACCATATTGCATCTAATGATACTAGAAATTACAAACCTTATTCAGAGTTTTAATTAATTGTATAAGGGAAAAACTGTAATTTTGTGAAAAAGTAAGATAGAGAATGCAATAATGATTATGTTTTCTTTTTAGACTAAAACCCATATTAATTTGGAGCTTGCATAAATTTGTTGATGTGTATTAAAGTTATTAACACTATAATGTTGAATGATGTAAAACCTTGTAGATTTTTTATTTGTTATCTACTTTTTGTTTAAACAATCAAGGGTATTTAGTTTTCCTACATATGTTTTTCAAATGACATTTTACCTTAACTTTTGTGTTTTTAATATTATATCATTTAACGCTAATCCTATGAAGCATTTTACTACTTTCTTTTTATATTTTAAACAATCACTAAAGCTAGCCGCCCATAGGGCGGGCCTTGAGGCTAGTTTTATAAAACTCTAAAACTAAAAGTACAATGCTAAATATTTATAAAAGTTATATAAAAACTTATTTATGTTCTTGCGTAATATTTATATATCCCAAGTCACGACATTACTTTTATGTTGTAATTAGGATTTTTCCCGACTCTTGATGTTTATTCCATTATCTTTTGTAATATTGCTAAAAGGTGCGTTTATAACCCCCCCCCCTTTACTTATTAAATGTTTTATAAAAATGATTTAATAACCCACACGGCTGAAGAGATACATGCTATTGTTATGCTGGACGCAAGTACTATAAACTAATGCTATGCCAAGATATATTATTGCGCTAAGTACCACTACTGCCAAAAGGACAGCTCTATCATGACCGTAACTGCTTTAAGTAAAGTAAATACGTGAAATGTTGTGAATAGATCTAGTGGATTGACATCCCCGTCACGGTAATGTAAACAACTACTACCAATGTCAAACAACGCATTGTAACATTTTAGAGGTATTACATGGGTGTTTGGCAGAAACAACCCAATATCCGGGGCAAATCTGGATAAGATTTGCATGTCGTTAAGGTTCAGTGTTATGAGCTTAGGGCAATAATAACTATTTTTGACTTCTAAATATGTTTTATTAGTCTACTATTACTTAAAATCTTGTGGTCCACTGTTTTATTTATAAAACCTATGAATTTCACTCAACATTATTATTGACCATTTTTAGCATGTTTTATCTCAGGTCCTTGTTGATCCCACTTGAATAGATCTTGCTTAGCTTGTAAAAGGCTTAGTTGTATTGAATAAATCCAAGACAACTATGGTAGAAACTTTGATTGAATATATCAAAGACTATGTGGAATCTAGTCTATGATACTAAGAAGAATAAGCAATAAAACAGTAACAAACAAGATTGTATAATACCAAACTTTAAGCCTCAATATATTAATACGAACATTCTTGATAGTGTTAGGGTTATACAAAACCTTAAAGCTATATATGACTAAATATGAAGAATGAGATATATGAACTACATGTGCTAGGGTCTCCTTTTATACACCAAGGAACCTTAATGGGCTTACAACGCGTTTTCAACTCATACATATCTTTTCCTAAAATATCTCATACATATCTCTTTAGCAGTACTAAAACAGACTAACAATACTAATTAAGTGTAACAGCATAAACTCTTCTAGCAGTAGTAACATTTTGTACTAGCAGTACTAATATTACACTAGCAGTAGTAATGACTTAGAACTTTTTCTTCAATCTTGAGCAGCAGTAACTCCAACCAGCAGTTGTAACTTGAACCAGCAGTAGTAACAATCATAACTAGCAACATTAACTTCAACAACACTCAGATGTCTTTTAAACCCAACAATCTTCTCCTAAACTTGATGTTCACCTTCTGAATCTGTAAGTTTCTTGATTAAAAGCTTTATCTTCACTAGGAGGATGTATCCAAACACTTTTTTTACTTCTTGTACCGTGACTTGATAAATCCGAGGAGCTCAAATGCCATTTCACATTCATGATCAACTTCTAGCCTTCTACTTAACATTCTTGAAAGCATTTCTTGTGTAAGAGGATATTTCTTTTCTACTAGCATGTGGATTGTAATTCTAGTATCCATCAATAATAAATGTACTCCACATGAATCAAATAACCTCGAGCTTATCAATGTGTAGTCCTGTTGAGCTTTCCAGATTTCATCTTCCTCACTTGGTTCAGATAAAGTGATGAGATCTCCCCAAAGTAATCTGTCATATCCTTCTGGGCTTGTTGACTCAAATCTTTCCTTTACCAACCTGTATAGATCTAACGCATCTTGTCTTCTGCTAGAATGTGTGTCTTCCAGTCAACTATTGGATATTTGTAGCTAAAGATTCAATATTGACAGCACTATCATCTCTTGGAACTATCTCCAAACAAGCTTTAAGCTCTGCCTTCTCAGCATCATCCTTTATCTTCTGTCTCTTGGCACTTTCTTTACTAGGCCTTTCACCTGCCCTTTTCTTACTAATTGTTTTCTTTCTACTGCTTTCAGCTTTCTTTCCACTGCTTTCAGTATCCATAGGATTGTAAGCTTTGTCAGACATTTGCTTGATTGCATCAAAGCTTTTACCCTTGAAATCCTTATCCTTGTATCCTCCCATATGCTTCATGTAGGTACACATTTTCTTTCTTTGTTCTGCTTTGGTAGGTGGTTTGTTCCTTTGATCTTCAGCTCTTTTTACAGCAAATAATTTCTTTATGGCTGCAATTAATTCCATTAGCTGTCTAGCTTGCTCTTCAACAGATATTTGTTCTCTCTCTTCAGCTTGAAGCCTTTCAGCTAATTGAGTATCAGCATCTATTCTTGCTTCAATGGAATCCCATTCCTCAATCAATGCAGCATTACTAGCTTCTTCTTCTCTTTCTCTTTCAAGCCTGACTTCTTCATCTTGAAGTCTTTTAGCCATATTAGCATCATGTTCTATTTGATATTTGACTTTCACTTTCACTAGTTTCTCAGGCTCTTGCATGATCCCTTTTCCTTTATCTTTTGGATCAAGTTGTTGTTGAGGTGGTGGTGGTACTATTGGTCTTGTAGTAGTCTCACTAGCTTCTTTTATAATCACTCCTCTTGTTAGTCTTGTAGCAGTCTCATTAGATACTCCTTTTTCCTTTGATTTTTCTTTTGATTTTACACTTCTCATTTTCATAAGGGTCTGAGCAATTGTGAGATCTTCATCTTCAATAAAAGTTGTTGTTGTTAGAGGAGTACTTGGTTTAGCAGTACTAACAGATACACCAACAGTAGTAATTGGTGCACTGGCAGTAGTAACAGGTTCAACAGTAGTAATATTAATACTGGCAGTAGTAATTGATGTACTAGTAGTATTAATTTTAGTATCATGACCATACCTCCCCTGAGTCTCTGCATCCTCTTGAAACCATGAAATCCCTTCCTCTTGGTCAATTTCATTCCTCCCTTGTTTGGATGCATCCTCCTGATCACCCAAACTCTTTTCAGCAGAAGACTCTATCCTGACTTTGAATAACCTCCTCTTGAGTTGTGGAGTTCTTGACTTTTTCTTCTTTTCTAACTTCTTGACTCTCTTCTTTAGATTAGTAATTTCCAAATCCTGAGCAGCCTTTATATTTTCCAAATAAAGAATCCGTTCAGACAATTTTGTATAAATTTCCATCAATTCTTTTAGTTCAATTCTATCCTCATCACTTCGAGGTGCGTTAACTCCTCTGAGTGGTGAATCATAGGACTGTCTAGATGTCCTCTCAAACTTAGTTTGACCAATGGCATCCCCCATGGTGTCTTGGCGCCTGGGACTACCATCTGAACCAATTCCCTGAGGAAAAGGATCATTAGGTATTTCCGTGGATTGGGTCCTATTTATGTTACCATTGTCCTGCTCTGCATCTAAGCTAGCAACAGTAGTGGCAGCCCTTTCCACACTGTCTCTCCTCTCCTCATGGACAGTCTCATCTGCTACAAGGGTAGTAGGTCCACTAGACTGAGATATCTCAGTAGCCTTTCTTTTAGTTTTCCTACGTTTGTGGGTCTTTTTAGGTTGAGATGATGATAGTACAGGGATTGGTACAACAATAGATGGTGAAACAGTAGTAGGTGTGTGTTGGGGTTCAGTGGGTTGTCCTGAACCTTCACCCTCCACTGCTTATGATTGTATCAACATAGTAGCAAACAATGGTGTAATTGTCCCTGAAAAATATTTTCCTTTCCTTCTTATGTTTGCAAAAACCTTTTTAGTATGAGAAGGTGTATCATATTCATTATTAAAAACTGCTGTAAGATTTTCAATTTGATTGTTCAAAAACAGTTTTAAAAACCTTGGATACATTAAAAACTTTTTAGGATTAGGATCCAAGTTTCTCAACATACAATCAAAAATCAATTTTAAAAAAATTAAAAATTTCATTTTAAGCCAAACATATAACTGCAGATGCAATATTGGTACCAAATTCATTCCAAGCAGTTGATTTTGAACTTAAACATTGTAAGATGGTATGTATAAGATACTTCCATTGAGGGGAAAATAAGATTTATAAAAAGTAAGTTTATCAGAAAGATTCTCATATCCTATCAATTTAAGGTTATTTTTAGTATTTGTTAGACAAGCAATACCATCCTCATCATTGAAGTGAAGATCTCTCCTCACAGATGATTATGTTATTACTATAGTCTTGCCATCAACTTTGGCACGTATTTGTGTTTCATTATTGACTGTTTTGGTCTTTACAATAGACCAAAACTGCTCAATATAGGACACATAGATAGTTGGACTTACAGTTAAAGCATATCGTATTGGGTTAGCATTCAAAAAGTCTACAATCTCATCAAAATCAGCATTCTCCATGGATTTTTCCAAGTAAGCAACCATGTTATGTGAATCAGCAAATTTTAGAGCCTCCATTGATGATAATTGTTGAAATCGGTGATGAAATTAAGTTTGGGTTTGTAGTTAAGAGAGTATTAGAAAGGTTAATAACGAATATGGTGTGATTGTATGCGCTTAAATAGGTAATAAAGGAAAACTATACGCGAAGTTTTCATTTTATAGACCTACGATACCCTCAGCAGTTGTAACACCAACAGTAACTTAGCAGTAGTAAGTAGCCTGAAAGCACTAACTTTTGCCTATCAGTACTAACTTTTGCCTAGCAGTATTAACTTTTGCCCAACAGTACTAAGTAATTCCCAGCAGTACTAAGTAATGTCCAGCAACATTAACTTTTGAGTTACCAGTTTTAACCTCAATTCCATCCTTAGCAGTTGTTGCATTCCATTTCAACCATCGTTTGTGAATAATCTGCTATAAATTAACACAATTAACCTCCCCTCAACTAATACTTCAGAGGTTAAGTATTCCAATACTTGCAATCAGATATTGAAATCTGCCAACATCAAATGCTTTTGTGAGTAAATCTGCAACATTTTGATCTGTGTGAATCTTGATCATCTGAATAAGCTTCTTCTCATTGGAATCTCTGATAAAGGGATGCCTATTATCAATATGCTTTGTCTTTGAGTGAAAAACTGGATTCTTCACAATGCAAATAGTTCTCTCATTGTCAATGAAAATCTTGGTGTTCATAAAGTTGTATCCATAATCAAGAAATTGATTTTGGATCCATAACACCTTTCCACAACAATTTGATGCAGCTACATATTCTGCTTCAATTGTAGAATTTGCCATCACAGTTTGCTTCTTGCATTGCCATGAAATCAATCTACTCCCAAGAAATTGACAACCTCCTGTTGTGGATTTTCTGTCTAAACTTGCACCATCATAGTCACTATCAGTATAAGCTTCTAAGAATCCTTAGGATACCAAAGGCCTAATTTAGGTTGACCTTTTAAGTATCTAAAGATTCTTTTCACAGCATAAAGATGTGAAACTTTAGGTGTGACTTGAAATCTTGCACATGCACATACAACAAACATAATATCAGGCCTTAAAGATGTTAAATACATCAATGAGCCAATCATTGATCTACATAAATGAACATCAACATCTTCAGCATTTTCATCCTTCATCAAAGGCTTTGAAGTCTCCATAGGTTTGCTTGTTTGTATGTGTTTGCTTGCGTGCTTATTAAAAAAACATAAAAATGTTAAAACTATAAAATCTTTAAAAAAAAGTTTTCGTATTTCCTTTTGTTTAGTTGGTGTGTTTTGTGTTTGTCTATTTATGTGTTTGCATCTGTTTATATATGTGTTCTTAACTAATAAGTGTAAAAGAAAAGAAAAATACAAAAAAAAAAAATTAA
>BQNB010036263.1:0-30618 GCA_026074375.1 Tanacetum coccineum
ACTTAAACTTAATGAATTAATGGAACTATGTACCACTTTACAACAAAGGGTTCTTGATTTGGAGAAGACAAAGACCACTCATCAGAATGAGATTAATAGTTTAAAAAGGAGGGTCAAGAAGCTTAAAAAGAAAAGAAGTTCAAGAACTTATAAGCTGAAGAGATTAAACAAAGTTGGTTTGAGTACTAGGGTAGAATCCTCTAGCGATGAAGAAAGTTTGGGCAAGGATGCATCCAAACAGGGGAGGAGGTATAATGCTATTGATGTAGAGAAAGACATTACCTTGGTTAATGTTCAAGATGATGTTGATAATGAGATGTTTGATGTGGATGCTTTAAATGGTGAGGAGGTGTTTGTTGCAGGGCAAAATGAAAATGTTGTTAAAGAAGTAGTTAATGTTGCTCAAGTTAAGACTGCTGCAACAACTGTTATAATAACTACTGAAGAAATTACTTTGGCTCAAGCCCTTGAATCATTAAAAACTTCAAAACCCAAGGTGAAAGGGATTGTTTTTCAAGAGCCAGGTAAATCTACAACAACAACAATATCTTCACAACAATCACAAGACAAGGGTAAAGGAATATTGATAGAAGAACCTGTGAAGCCTATGAAGAAGAAAGTTTAAATCATGCTTGATGAAGAAGTTGCTTCAAAGTTACAAGCTGAATTTGATTAAGAAGAAAGACTTGCAAGAGATAAAGCTAAAAAGGAAAAAGAAGCCAATATTTCCTTGATTGAAACATGGGATGATATACAAGCAAAGTTTAATGTTGATCATCAATTGGCTGAAAGATTACAAGCACAAGAACAAGAAGAGTTGTCTGTTGAAGAAAAGGCTACATTATTTCAACAACTCTTAGAGAAAATAAGAAAGCATTTTGCAGCTAAAAGAGTAGAAGAGCAAAGAAACAAACCACCAACACAAGCTCAACAGAGAAAGATAATGTGTACTTGCCTAAAGAACATGGAAGGATACAAGCTCAAAGATCTGAAGTCAAAATGGTTTGATTCTATTCAAGAGATGTTTGACAGAGCTTTCAAAAGGGTAAATACATTTGAAGACTTTAGAACAGAGTTGGTGGAAGGAAAAGAAAAGAGAGCAGGAGAAGAGTTGATACAAGAGAGTTTAAAGAAGCAAATAGTGGATGATGACAAAGAAACAGCAGAGCTTAAATAGTGTATGGAAATCATTCCAGATAAAGAAGAGCTAACAATTGATGCTATTCCTTTGGCTGTTAAGTCTCCAAGGATTGTTGACTAGAAGATCTACAAAGAAGGAAAGAAAAGCTATTATCAAATAATAAGAGCTGATGGAAAGTCTCAAATGTATAGGATCTTTAGTCTAATGATTAAAAGTTTTGTCAGGTAAGATTTAGAAGACTTATACAAGTTGGTAAAAGCTAGATATGGATCAACAAGGCCAGTGGAAAGCATGGATTATCTGTTATGGAATTATATGAAAATAATGTTTGAACCACATGTAGAAGATGAAGTATGGAAGTTGGAAAATAGATACAAAGTGTTGGAATGGAAGCTATATGACTCATGTGGAGTACATTTCTTAAGGATGCAGTCTATGCAGATTTACATGTTGGTAGAGAAAAAGTATCCTCTTACACCACCTACACTTTCAATGATGTTAGAAAAGAAGCTTCAAATTGAATATGAAAGTGAAATGGCTTATCAGCTATGTAAATTGATCATAAAACATCTTAAGAAGTAAAGAAGTGTTTAGAAGCATCCTCCTAGTGTTGATGAAGCTTTAAATGAAGAAACTTGATGATTTTGAAAAAGAATATCAAGTTTAGGGGAGGATTGTTGGGATTAAAAGCCTTGATGCTGTTAGAATTACTGTTGTTTAAGTTTATGTTAATACTGCTCTGATGAAGGTATTAATACTGCTCTAATAAAGTTAGTGTTGCTCATGAACTTCAAAGAAAATATACTAAGTAGTTACTATTGATGGTACAAAAGTTAATGCTGCTAGTGAAAGTTACTACTGCTAGTACAAAGGCTTCTTAAAGTTAATGCTGCTGAAGAGTTACTATTGCTAGTGTTAAGTTAGTACTGCTAGTGTTAAGTTAGTACTGCTAGTGTAAGTTAGTATTGTTTCTTAGTACTGCTTACTTGATATGTATTAGTTATTTATAGAAAAGATTTTATATGCTTAGGAAAGTATTGTAAGCCGAGTAGGATTCCTTGGTATATAAAAGGAGGTCCTAGGGCATAGAGATTGATGTACCAACACCAGAATCAAAACCAACAAAATCAATCTTAGACGTATAATTCTTAGCTTCAATGTATTTGTAACCCTAATACTTTTGAGAGTATTCGTATTATTATCATTAATAATATTGGAGCTTGTTTGTTGAATTTTATGTTCATAGAATTACTGTTTCATAGATAATTCTTCTCAATATTAAAGATTAGATTCCGCATAATCTTTAATACATTCAAACAAAGTTTCTACTATAGTTGTGTTTGACTTATCTAATATAACTAAACCTTAAACAAGCATTAAGAAATTCGATCTATTAAAGTGGGACCAACAAGTAGTATCAGAGCCTTCTTGAAAGTATGGTTAAGTACCATAACTGGTAATCTAGATTTGTAAAAAGCCTTATGAAGAAAATATATTGCCTTGTTATTACTATTGTAAAAAGTGAGACCATTTAGGTGTCTTGTTACCATTCTCAATACCATAGATCACTTAGGCAAATTTGATGGTAAGGCTGATGAAGGTTTCTTTGTTGGATACTCTTTAAATAGTAAAGCCTTTAGAGTATTCAATAGTAGAACAAGGATAGTGGAAGAAAACTTTCATATTAAGTTTAGTGAAAGTACACCTAATGTTGTAGGTAGTGAACCAGATTGGCTATTTGATATTAATGCACTAACAAAAACACTTAATTATGAGCAAATTGTTACAGGTACACAGGCTAATGGTTTTGCAGGTACAAAAGCAAGTGATAATGCAGGTCAAGCTAGAAAGGAGACAGAACCTGTCAAAAATTACATTTTGCTACCATTATGGACTGACCTTATGAAAGATATAAGAAAATCGACGCTAGTTGGTGAAATATCTACATGTTGGTGGTTGTTGAGTCTGAAAACTTCAAGGTGACGGTTTCAACACATAAATTCTTGCTTCTAAATAAACTTAACTATGGAGATACTACACCAAGCAAATATCATAAGAGTTTCTCATTCTAATTCTTTTTAATTCTTGTATTTAATGTTTTATCTATACAACGAGGATGTTGTATAATTCAAGTGGGGGATGGGAATTAGAATGTATACTTGTCCTAATTTTCACACTAAAATGCTTAAAATATGCTTAAATTTAAAATTTTCTCAAGCATACTTTTGTGAAATTACTTGTTACATAACCCACACACAATAACCCTTATTAGATATTTTGAGGATTTAACCTATCCTTTTCCAAATGTTTACCCAAATTCTACAAAATATGAGTGTGTCGGTGATGTAGTAGACTTTAGAACTTGGCTTGGTATATCTATTCGAGATCACAGTGATGAGTACTATGGATTTAGATAGATTGACATGGTTTTAAATAGGTAAATTTTAGGATTACACAATTTTAGGATTACACCAAAATCGCCTTTACATGTTGCTTATTAACTAACTACACTGGTTAGTTAACCCTCATATAAACCATTTTAAGAGTAAGATATCCCTAGAACAACCCGTAGAGCCAATCCTTTAGGGACTACACCAATTATTTGTTTCGTTACACCTTAGCCTACCCTGTTAGATTAAGTTTATTTTACAGTTGCTAGTTGCTTAAAGTGTAAAGTTTGTATTTCTCGAGTTTTGTGTCTATTTTGATACGGTTGGAAGAAATTTGCACATTGCAAATGAGATTGTATATTATAGTCAAAACTCATGTATTTTTACTACCATCGCAATTATTGGTACGTCCGAAGAATGAAGGAATTATCGAAGGAATTATCCAGAATTATTATTATCGTGAAGATAGTGAAACTACACCGAGTTTGGTAGTATAGTGTTATCTTAAAAAAATCAAAAAAATAAGAAAAAATTACAACAAAAAAGAGAAGGAAAGTTTGAAGATAATCGTTTTGCAACTACCGAAGGAATTACATGAAGGATTGATTATTCGTTGATACAAATCGACGATGTAGAGTATTGTATAAAGTGGAAGATATCGCCACTTACCTTGTAAAGTATGTAAAGTATGGGATGATTGGGAAGTTGACCGTTATGGGAACGCCAACTTAGGTTGTTGTTTTTGATCTATGATCAAGACGTTGTAAATAGTTGTGTCTTTATCATGGTAACGGTCGGGGAAAAAGTGTCTAGCAACTTGTATTTTAGACTTAATCTATTTGTTTCGTAATTTTTATTTATCAACAATTTAATTCCCTTTCCTAATCATTAACCATGCGTTTTACGCGAATGAGGATGTGATCAAGCGTGCATGTCTATTCCGTCGTTACGGCCATGTATGCATGTCTCAGCTGCCTTGTTGGTTTATTACTATTGGTGAAAGTTAGAAGATACATACCCTATATTACTCTACTATTCCTACTCTTTAGCTTATTCGAGGTAGGAGTGAGCAGTCACATGTGTCTATCCTGTCGTTACATATTGGTATCGATAGAGATTAGTTAGAGTAATCAACCCTAAGCCTTATCATATAAACCCATATTTACCTTTATAAACTTGTTACTCCTTAGCTTTAGCGGTAGAGATGTGTATCCTTGCCAAGCTTATGATAGAATACTCGTCACGACCGAGCAATTGAGCGAATTAGTTACATGTTACCACATAGATTAGTTGAGTGATTTGAGTGTTTTCATCTTCTTATTTCGTGAGGTGTTTGGTTGTGTACTTGTAATAGATCAAATAAATGCTTTAACGGAAAATATCCTTAGGGATACATTTTTATAAACTTCTAAAGGCTACTTGAGGACAAGTAGGATTCAAGTGGGGGGATATTTGATGACATCAAATAACGTCTATTTTATAGCATCATTTATCCCATGTAATTAACCCATTTTGTATAATTATTGCAAAGAATTGTTACTTAATCGTTTATATTTGAGAATTGCACGTTAAGAGGCCCATTCATAAGAACACAACATTTAAAAACAGTAATCGTTAATTAAGAGGTTAATACTGTTAGATAAAAAAATTAATACGTGACTATGCCAACAAGCAGTTAGTTATTGCTGTTAAGGGATATAATTTAATGATTGTTAAGGTAACCTCAGCTTGATGGGTTTGGAAACCAAGCAATAAAGTTTTAGACCAATGTTTCTAAACACAACTACAACAGGGCATCAATCACCCTAAAAAAGTTTGAATATGTTGATGCACAAAGCATATCCAAGTCCAAGAGTCTTGGGGTATGCCCATAAAGAAACTTATTTCCTATCTAATGTCAGGTCAATCCATAAAATGGATTTACCAGATAAGGAGTGATTGATAGTAGATGCTCCAGGCACATGACAGGAACATTTCATATCTACAGATTTATGAAGAGATAGATGAGGGATATGTTGCTTTAATAAAACCCCAAAGGAGGAAAAATCACAGGAATTGGTACCATTAATACTGGTAATCTAGATTCTAAAAATGTGTTTTTTGTGAGAGAGTTAAAGTTTAATCTCTTTAGTATCTCACAAATGTGTGATAAAAAGAATAGTGTTCTTTTTAATGAACACTGGAGTATTGTTTTATCTCCAAACTGTTAAGTTAAATTGATAAAAGGTCAAGTTTTACTTAAGTTCCTAGAAAGAACAAGAGCGTATAGTGTTGATTTAAAGAACATAGTGATTTTCCAAAAAGAGGTTAACTTGCCTTTTTGTAAAACCACATTGATTTCATTCTAAACATTGGCATAGAAGTCTAGGTCCACTTAAATTTTTAAAAAAACCATGAATATAATTGGTTAAAGGAAATCTTGTAAGAGGCTTACCTTTCCAAACTTATTGAAAATGATCAAACATGTGTTGCTTGTCAAAAAGGAAAGCAACACAGAGCCTCTTGTAAGTCCAAAACAAGAACTCAATCAGTCTTCCTTTACATTGTTACATATGGACTTATTGTCTAACATTGTAAAAAGCCTTATGAAAAAGTGTATTACCTAGTAGTCCAAAATTATTATAGTAATGTTTACATGGGTTTTCTTTCTAGCTACACTAAGGAACGAACTAGTGGCATTCTTAAGTCCTTATAACCGGGATAAAAAACTAGTAGAATCACAAGTTAAGAGAATAGAATGTGATCATGACCGGAGTATCAAAAACAAGAAATAAATTAGTTCTTGTGAGATAAAGGGTATTTTTCGATACAATTTAGTGTAGCGAGAACTCCTCAACAAAGGAGTTCTGAGAGGAGGAATATGAACACTAATTTGAGGCTGACTAAGGACTATGTTAGTCTGATTCTAAGTTGCCAACTAATTTTTGGGCAGAGCAGTTAATACAGCTTGCTGACTGGCAAAAATAGAGTGGTTAGTAGTTAACCCATAACAAGACCCCATATAACTTTTTCATGGTAGAACACCACTTTAAGTTTTATGAGACCATTGGGTGTCTTAATAGTATTCTTATACCATAGATCACATAGGCAAATTTGATGCACGGCTGATGAAGGTTTCTAATTGTTGGATACTCTTTGAATAGTAATGCCTTTTAGAGTATTTAATATTAAAAACAAGATAGCTGGAAGAAAACTTCATATTAGTTTAGTGAGAGTACACCTAATGTTGTAGGTAGTGACCAGATTGGCTATTTGATATTGATGTTGTGACAACCGGCAATTTTTAGAACTTTAAATTACTATTTTACCCTTTGACTTTTCGGGTCCGATTTGACTTTTTTGACTGTTTGACCTTTTATTGGCGCATAAAAACGATTACCGCGTAACCTGGCATTTTTGTCGAAATGTATTTAAATAATAAACTCAATTATTATTTGATATATCCTCTCATACACAAAAATTATTTATCAAACTTATTTGAACATGAAAACAGAAAGATATATGTTATTCCTAAGTTGACTTATCAAAAATGACCCGCCAAAATGAGTTATTAATTATGAGGTATACTAGTGTTTGACATAAAACGACATTCTGGACAACTTTTTAGTTTTACCTAAGACTCGAAACCAAGCAAAAAATGACTAAAATACCCTCGCAAAGTTTTGAAAACCGCACACAAAGCGTACTGGTATGTGCTTAATTACACATAACTATTTTCCATTAAAACCATGACGTTAAAATGCACCAAAAAACGTACCAAAAATACATTGTATTTGTATGTTTTGCATTTGTATTGTGCAGGTAACGAATATCCAAGAAAAAGACAAAAACGAAGCCAAAACGACAAAACCAAGCACGAGAACGGAAAGAGCGTAAAGAAAAGTCAAAATCAAAGCTCAAGTCAAAAAGTCAAAGTCAACCAAAAAGTCAACCCTGACAAAGTTAAAAGTCAAAGGCGGGACCGATACGAAGAAATGTTAAATGGGCCAACCCGTACCCATCTAATGCGGGTCAGCCCATTTAAACATATTGAAGACTTAAAGACTTATAAAAAGCCCAAGTTCTATTTATATTATAACCGGTCCAAGTCCTAGGCCCAAACCCCATTATAACAAACCTCTTAACCCATCATCCTATTATCCCATTCTCTTTAACCTTTACACCGTTAGTCCCTTAAAGGACTAACGTGTAAAGTTAAAGAGAATGGGATAATAGATGGATGGGTTAAGAGTTTGTTACAATGAGGTGTTTTGGGCCTAGGACTTGGACCGGTTATAAATATAAATACGAACCCTGGCTTTTTATAAGTCTTTAAGTCTTCAATATGTTTAAATGGGCTGACCCGGCCCATTAGATGGGTACGGGTTGGCCCATTTAACATTTCTTCGATATCGGTCCCGCCTTTGACTTTGACTTTGTCAGGGTTGACTTTGACTTTTTGACTTTTGGCTTCGATTTTGACTTTACACACACACATTTCCACAGTCGCTCTTTCCGTTCTCGTGCTCGGTTTTGTCGTTTTGGCTTCGTTTTTGTCCTTTTCTTTGATATTCGTTACCTGCAAGAGGATGATCTTTATGAATTCTTGTAGTTGGAATAGGACTGACTTAGATTATTGTATCCAAATTGTTCATGTCAGCCATTGTACCATCATTTTCATCATCACTTGTGAAGTCAAATATGCTATCATCTTCCAAAGCAGGCATTTTTGGATCAAATGGAAGTTTAATGCTTATATTTTCACTAACAGCATTAACTTCATTTGTGCCAGCAGCATTAACATTGTTAGTGTTGTTAACATTATCTTCCTTCTCTTGATCATAACATTCACTTTCTTTTCTTAGATCTTCATCAACCTTCTTTCCATTATCACTTGAAGGTTTGGATCCATCATCATGAGGACTCTTTGGATCTTGGGAAAATGGTAGATCAGTAGTCCATAATGGTAGCAAAATGTAATCTTTGACAGGTTATGTCTCCTTTCTAGCTTGTCTTGCATTATCACTTGCTTTTGTACATGTAAAACCGTTAGACTGTGTACCTGTAACAATTGACTCATAATTCATTATTCTTCTTAGTGCATCAATATCAAATAGCCAATCTGGTCCATTACCTACAACATTAGGTGTATTCTCACTAAACCTAATATGTAAGTTTTCTTCCACTATCCTTGTTCTACTATTGAATACTCTAAAGGCTTTACTATTCAAAGAGTATCCAACAAAGAAACCTTCATTAGCCTTACCATTAAATTTGCCTAAGTGATCTATGGTATTAAGAATGGTAACAGGACACCTAAATGGTCTCATAAAACTTAAAGTTGGTGTTTTACCATGAAAAAGTTCACATACGGTCTTGTTATGAGGCTTAACTACTAACACTCTATTTTGAACATAGCAAGCAGTACTAACTGCTTCTGCCCAAAAAGTAGTTGGCAACTTAGAATCAACTAGCATAGTCCTAGCAGCCTCAGTTAGTGTCCTAATCCTCCTCTTAGCAACTCCATTTTGTTGAGGAGTTCTAGCTACACTAAATTGTCTCAAAATACCCTTCATCTTACAAAACTAATTTATCTCTCTGTTTTTGAACTCAGTCCTATTATCACATCTAATCACCTTAACCTTATGATCTACTAGATTTTCTATCCCAGTTATAAAGGACTAAAGAATGCCATTAGTCTCATCCTTGGTAGCTAGAAAGAAAACCCATGTAAACCTACTGTAATCATCTTTGACAACTAGGCAATACATTTTCTTCTTAAGGCTTTTTACAGATGTTGGACCAAACAAGTCCATATGCAACAAATGTAAAGGAAGACTAATTGAGTTATCTTTTTTGGACTTACAAGAGGCTCTGTGCTGCTTTCCCTTTTGACAAGCAACACAGGTTTGATTATTTTCAAAAACTTTAGAAGGTAAACCTCTTACAAGATTTCCCTTAACCAATTTATTCATGGTTTTAAAATTTAAGTGACCTAGCCTTCTATGCTAAAGTTTAGATTCATCAAATATGACTTTTGAAAAAAGGCAAGTTAAACCTCCTTTAGGAACTATGTTCTTTAAATCAACATTATACATATTGTTCTTTCTAGGAACTCTAAGTAAAACTTGACTTTCATCAACTAACTTAAAGTTTGAAGATAAAACAATACATTCAGTGTCATTAAAAAGAACACTATTCTTTTTATCACACATTTGTGAGACACTAAAGAGATTAAACTTTAACTCTCTCACAAAATACACATTTTCAAAATCTAGATTACTAATTTTAGTGGTACCTTTTCTTGTGATTTTCCCTCCTTTGGGGTTCCCTTTAAAAGCAACATATCCTCCATTTATCTCTTCAAAATCTATAAGATAGGACATATTCCTTGTTATGTGCTTTGAACATCCACTATCAATCACTCCTTGATCCTGTAAATCCATATATGGATTGCCCTCTGAGTCAGAACTTGAAGATAAGAAAGCCATGAGTGCATAACTAGGCCCTTCCTTTGCCTGATCACTCTAGTCATATCCACCAAGACCATCACATGACACCAAAGCTATGGAGGTAGATGTTTCCACAGGCACACTCCTTCTTGAGCTTTCCTTGTTCTTATTATCTTGATTTCTTGGAGCTCTGCACTCCCTAGCAAAATGTCCCTTCTTGTGGCAGTTGAAACACTCCACTTTGGACTTATCAAAACTAATAGTCTCATTGCCATTAACAGTAAGCTTTTTTCTTGTATTCTTTGAAAACCTTCTAGCCCTCATAGTCAACATGGCCATTTGCCATCTTAAATCTATCTCTTCCATGTCATCTGGATAGATTTGTTGCAAGTCCTCATGTATAAGTTGAGGACTATTTGGTTGACAAGCAAAGAATGCACAAATAACAACATCACTTACGTTATCAATATTTGTAGAGTTAGCAGCACTAACTTAAGTGCTAGCAATAGAAACTTCATGAGTAGTATTAACTGCTTCATTAGTGTTGCAAGAGTTATTATTTGAAGAGGACACAAAAGCTATGTTTTGTGTGCTTGAACTTGAGCTAGACATCCCTTTAACTTCTGGTTCATACCCCTTGAGGTTGTTGTAGAGATCATCCATGCTCATTGTATCCAAATCAGCTTTATTCCTCTACACAACAGCATGTGTGTTCCACTCAGGTGACAAACTTCTTAATAACTTTTGATTAACATCTTCTTGTAAAAGTTTTTCATCTAAAAACTCCAACTGACTCACAAGCTTTTGAAGCCTATCAAAAGTTTGATCAAGCATCTCTGATCTTGGAGCAATGAAGTTTTCATATTGCTGCTTTAAGAGATTCCTTTGATTCTTTCTTGTAGTTGCATTCCCACCAAATCTCTTTTTAACAGCTTCTAGCAATTTTTTAGCATCCTTTATAGAGTTAAACTTTAACTGATGTTCATTGGGAATGCCTATCATTAAAGTACTTCTAGATTTCACCTCTAATCTTCTTTGATCCTTTTCTTCAGTAGATGTAATAGGCATCTCTGCATAACACCTTCCACATATTTTGTTTTTGGCAAGGTTGCACCATTCTCTATGACTTCCCACAATGCATAGTCTATCATCTGGATATATTGTTCAATCCTCATCCTCCATATCTCATACTAACCAGGTTTGAGCATGGGAACTTTAGATGTCGCCACCATGTGTGCAGAATCTTGATCCATATCTTCTTATTCATAGATCTCAACAAGCTCTAATACCACTTGTTGATCCCATTTTAATAGATCTAATTCCTTAAGATTGTATAAGGTTTAGTTATATTAGATAAATCTAACACAACTATAGTAGAAACTGTGTTTGAATGTATTAAAGATTATGCGGAATCTAATCTTTAATATTAAGAAGAATTATCAATGAAGCAGTAATTCAATGAACATACAATTCAACAAAATAAGCTCCAATACTATTAATAATAATAATACAAATACTCTCAAAATATTAGGGTTACAAAGTACCTTAAAGCTATGAATTATATGTCTAATGATGCTAATACCAATGCTAATGTATCAAACTCTATGCCATAGGACCTCCTTTTATACACCAAGGAGCCCTAATCGGCTTACAATACTTCCCTAAGTATTCATAATCTTTTCTATAAACAAAATAACTTAATACATATCATAAAAGCAATACTAACAACAAACAGTACTAACTTATTAACCTTAGCAGCATTAACTTATCTCCGAGCAGTCTTAACCTTCACTAGCAGTAGTAACTTTATACTAGAAATAGTAACTACTTAGCATATTTTCTTTGAAGTTCATGAGCAGCACTAACTTCAACTGAGCAGCATTAACACAAACATGAGCAGCAGTAATTCAAACAGCATCAAGAAGACTTTTAAT
Organism: Tanacetum coccineum; assembly: GCA_026074375.1. Taxonomy (NCBI): domain Eukaryota; kingdom Viridiplantae; phylum Streptophyta; class Magnoliopsida; order Asterales; family Asteraceae; genus Tanacetum; species Tanacetum coccineum. The sequence continues at coordinate 11,897 of BQNB010036263.1, forward strand.
CCCAACACGTGTTTATTATGTTTAGAATTAATATTTGTCACCACTAAACCTGTGCCAGTCTCTCAGGCTGAATACCTCCCTCTACCACTAGTAAATATGTACAGCATATGTTTAACCAGTAATTAGACTAATCTAGATAGATTAAAATACTGATAGAATATTAGGTTGTTCGCTCTTAGTGTTCAACACCCTACTTACCGCGAAGCTACATCTTGACCGGGTACACTGCCCGTTAGAGTGTTGTCTTTAGTTTTGTCGGCTAAATATAAAATTAAAATTTGATAATCCCCAAATAACACCACTAACTACGACACACATACATACTATATAATCTTTGTTGCTATAATTAGTTAGATATTAATTATGGGAGGTGCTATGTACACCACTAAAAGTGGTGTGCACATCACTAATCCTTCATCTGAGTGTTGTATTATGTGCATCACAAGTGTAATTTAGTGGTGTGCACACCATTTTTATTGGTGTACATATCACCTCCTATTAATTAAATTTTGATGAGATTTGTTTATATGATTTTTGAGCATGTGTGATTTGACGTCGGATGCGCTAATGGAGTTGCCTGAAAAGTGCAAACGTCACGTAACCCATAATTTATTTTATTGGCTTTCTGATTGTACCAATAAACTTAGGAATTCTGTAATGATATTTGTATAGGATTTGATGGAACTAAATCAAGGACATTTTCTTCAAATGGTTATGCACAAGATGATACTAAAATTATTGATGTAGATGATTATTGGATTAATCAAAGAGGTAATGTTTACTATGAAAATTTTAATAGTTTTGATGTATTTAATGTAGAATACTAATTAAGCGGCAAACAGGGTGCATTGTTTTTTATATCTACTATTGTTTTCCTATGTTTCTTCTGTTGACCATCTTTGTATGCCTGAAAAGTCATTCCTTTTATAATGTTGATCTTAAACATATTAATGCAGGGTATTTGGGTGCCGTTGAATTAGCATTCCAACCGGTTGCGAAGATAGCGATTTTGCGACCACGGATGATGAATCGATTTGAGCAAACAAATAAGAATCATAACTAATCCTAATGGCCATCATGTTTTTAATGTTGGTCATTGTTTTTGCAAATTTGTTAAATTGGAATGTGATCGTAATTTTATTGAGTTTCTAAACCGAATGTAAAACTTATTTGTTTATCACTTTACTTTAAGTTATAATAATGAATACAAATATGTCGAATTGAAAAGTTTGTCGGATATAAGGCTCCGCGCGACCACCTAATACCTTGTAATCACAAATCGTCAAATGATACATTCATCAACTTATCTCGATGTCGTCTTGAATATCTTTATGCTTCATCACAGGTTTGAATCTGTTTGTTATCGTAGAACCATAGGGGGTGAATACGATTATCTTGACTTGTTCAAAGTTTTTAAAACTTCAAGTCACAAATAACTAAGTGATGTAAATATCTACTTGCATAATAAGTAGACGAAGGTAGAGAGAAAGAGAGAGACCATGATATATACTGGTTCGGGATGGGGGTTTTATACCAGTCATACGTCTAGTTCTGAATCCACGACACCATACTATTAGTCTAGTATAATCCTTATGGTGGACTATGAACCGTATTATAACTTTGCTTCACCGATATGCACTAAGATCGGCGCTCACTAAAAAGAGCTACTCCCTACGGTATTCCACCCTCGGAATCCACCCCTAAGAATACGTGATTCGACTTAACTTCTAGGTTCACTAGGATCAACTAGGACCACTAAGAACTTCCCTTTAGAAGCTTACCAAACCCTAACTAGATCCCCAATGACCTAGGCTTGATCACAATGATACAAGACTCCCCTTACAACCAAATTCAATAAATGATAGATTATTGAACCAAGTCCTAACCTAACCTAGAGACTCGATTTTATAAGAAAGGGTATGAGAACAAAGACCTTTGATTTATAACACACTAGTGTGAATTAGGTACTTGTGTGTCTCTCTTATGAAGATGTGTTCTTCAATAGAATGATAGATGAGAAGATTAAGAACACAAGAGGTGTTAGCCTTAGAGGGTAAGAGAAGAGAAAAAAAGAGAAAGAAAGAATGGAAAGAGGTGAGGAATACAAAGGACAATAGCGGGTATTTATAGGCCAAAATCCCAAATTGGTAAAAACCAATTCGAGACGCGTTAGCGTATGGCCAGCATATCAGAATATCGAGTTGGTTTTTCTAGGATTTTGGCTTTTTAATTACCCGCTCTTGCTAAACCCCCAATTGTACTTCATGCTTTGACCTTTGATGTGCATTGGTTGCAAACTGAAGTTTTACAACCCCCTAGGCGGTGTAACTAATCATTGTAGTGTAGTATAGGCAAGACTCGGGGGTTATTTATCGTTCTTTAGGGGACTAGTTTGGGTAGGCTCAAATCGTATGGTTACTTAAGGTCTAGAGGTTGAAAGAAGATTATTTTTGTGTTTTATATTTTATGAAAGCAGGTAAAATCTCGGGTTTTGAAGGGGGTTTGTTTTAAACTAATTAAACTACTCCTAATTCTATACTAATTGCAGAAAAGTAAAGGTTGAGGAAAAACTCTTGTGGTTAAACAAATGTGTTTACCTAATCATGCACTACTCCTAGTTGTCGTCTCTTGTTTAATTACACGTCACCCTCATAATGGAATATGTAAGTATCTAAATGATTAAACACCTAACTCGGAATCCACCCAAATGGCAAGGTAGTATGAAGATTATTGGGTGGGTATCATATAACCTAGTCATGTTTCCTTAGACGTCTGTGCTAATGTAATATTTTATAGCTAATTTTCTAAAGCCTAACGCGCATATCATTAACAAGAAGCAATAAAACAAGATAAACAACCAGGTTTCATGCAATCATAAGCAAACACAAATTAAATTTAGCCAAGCATGTTTATTGAAAGCAAAGAACAATTAATCAAATAATACATTGACATATTCAAATATTAAAGGGATAAAAATAACTTCATTTCAATAAAACATGGACTAATGATGAGTACAATGGGATAAAAACCCTAAAAATCGCCTAAGAACAGCTGCTATGAAGTATAAAATCATTCCTCCAAGTTTCCCCGTCTAAAACACAAAAACTAAGGTTTGTATATAGATAAAAAATTATGACGTCTTCGCTTGTTATTTGTGACGTCGTCAACCCGTGAAACTTCTTCGGGCTTCTTTTGAGTCGGTTAGTTTGACGTCGTCAATATGAATCTTGACGTCGTCCCTTGAGTGCTTTGACATCGTCACATGAATTTGTGATTCCGTCTTCATGGTTTGTAATCTAAATCTCGAGTGTCTTCTAGTAGAGTTGCAATCTTGCCCTGTTTCTTCCCAAATTAAGTCCAAAGTTGTTGTATTCCCTCCAAATGCTTCCCAAATGCTAAAATCACAAAAAGAAATGATTAAGCATAATAAATGGGGATATTTGCATCAGTTCGGGGGGGTTAAATGACCCTAAAAAGGTGTATAAAATAACACCTCATCAAATAGCACAACAGGACTTGCTTGTCCTCAAGCAAATAGGCTTTTCTAACTAATAAATAGGAAAGTCGGGGGGCATTTAACCTACTCAATAAAGATAATTTATGGCACAACCAATTAGACCTCATAATTAAAATCACATAAATTATATACTAGCACCTCACATAAGTGTTTGGATTCTCTCATTCTCTCTGGTGTATAATGAATTATAACAATAAATGGAAATGGGAAAATAACACTCACTACCTGTCATAGTATATAAATTAACATAAGCTTGATAAAGAATCAAAAACCTCCACCGCTCTAGCATAACCACCTAGGAATTACTATCAAAGAGGCCTTTAAAGGGTTGTGATGTATAGGTGTAGGGTAAAGGAAACACGGTTGGGGATATTTGGGGGAAATTTTGAGTGGTGGCAAGTTAATCATTTACAAGAATACACATAAAAGGTGTTCCTAAGCCAAGACTTGACAAAACTAGAACAAACTGTAAATCAATCTTTTTCCTTTTCTTTTCTCGACTCTTTTTTCAACATAAAAATAAACATAAGCAAAATGGCAGCCACTACATATTTTTTTCTTCTTTTTCTATTTTTTCTATTTTTTTGATTTTTTTTCATACAATTTTGCCCTACCATTTTCTGAAAAATAAATAATACATGACTTGGGGTTTATAATTGAACCCCTACACTTGAGTTTTAATACCCAAAACATAAACTAACTAATGACCCGAATTGAGAAGGATCAACATAACATCGAGAATATTAGACAAATATGGGGGTAATGACTTAACTTTTCTTCCTCATTTGTCTATATAACAAATACTACCATGAATCCCAATCATCCCAAAACTGTATACACTAATAATGACTCGACTTAGCAATCATATACTCAAGCAAACAATTAACTAGGGTTTAACACATGTGATAACAATACTGTACTAGAAATGAGTACATACAAGGAAGGCTAAGGTGATTTGGGTGTAACATTTTGGTGGGGTGAAAACAATGCTCTTCATTAATAATCCGGAATCAACCAAAAAATTATGAAAACCGCAAAAAGGATAGGCTCAGAGGGGTGTACTAGGGGTATCTTACACTAAAAATGAGTACATAGCAAAGGTGTTGGGTAGTTATATGATCGAGGATACAATCACAACTATAACAAATACATGCTAAAAACAAGGTTTATCCTAATGCCTCTTATCACTTAGTAAATCCTACTCACACGAATGCGATCTCACTTGCGATCTTAGGATGAATCACTAAAGCAAGTTCTAGAATTTATAATACTACCGATACACTCATAATTTTAACCGCTACCAATGTTTCAAAAAGGCGATAAAACTACACATGCTTGATCAAATCCATGAACGAGATACATGTGATTGCTTAATTTCTTAACTCGAGCAAGCTAAAGGTTAAAATTATCGAAAGCATCAAAGATAGATGCTTTAATTCCTAAAGATTTAGGAGTGAACCTCACATTTTTGGGGTGAAACTTTTGAGTGGTAGGGTTTTGTGCTAGTAATATAACTCCTATCCATGAGACGCTTCTAATACTAAGTTTCATCGATATATGCCATAATTTTTTTTTTAATTTGGGCTAAAATTACCATTCTAAACTATGTTTCTGTATATAACACATAATTTTAAAGAAAAAGAAAATTCAATTGAAGGAATAGTTTTTAAGGCTTTTAATTCTCCCCTACACTTATTTTGAACATTGTCCTCAATGTTCGATGTGTACCCGTAAACGCATAAAAGGAAAATAAGAAAAGCGAGAGAAACTAATACTCCCCTAGTTTTGCTTAATAATGGAGAAGAAACAAAATGATCCCGGCTAAATCTTCATCCAAGAATTGTCCATGTGAAAATCCTAAAAACTTTCGGGCTCTCCTTACCAAATATAACCTGTAAATCAAAGAAAAAAGCAACTATATCAAGCGTAAAATTCTACGGGTTAATGATATACAACCCTAATAATCATGAATTTAAATCCTAAGAAAACAATAAAGATATAATGTATGTACTAATGTAATCATGGCTTTCTGCAAGAGCTACAAAAATTAAAAATTCTGGAAATTAAACCAAAATAAATTTTCAAAAATTCGAAAAACGCAAAATTTTGTGACTATCGGCTGGTGACGCCGTCGGGAAAAATTCTAACGCCGTCTCCAGAGTCTGTAAACTTTTTGTTACGTTTTCTTGAAAAACAATTTTGCACAAATAACCTCTTAGTTATTTCTTGTAAAAATTTACTACATAGGCTACAAAAACGGTTAGTACAAACATATGGCTCAAAACAAAAAAACAAAACATAAAATGTGAATTAATCTAAAATTAGTTATTTTATATGTTTGAAAATGGTTCTTAAAAATGGATATTTTTCTCCCCTACACTTATTTTATGCAAAATACCTTTGATTGTAGTTAAGACAAAGTTAAAAATAAAACAAAGCATGATCACATATAAATCAAACACATAGAAATATAATAAAGATAAAACACACCACACTCCTAAAATGCAAGAAAATAAAAGATTGGGTTGTCTCCCAATAAGCGCTTATTTTTGTTCGAATCACGGGCCTGACTCTTCCCTTATTTAATAGGTAAGGGGAGGTTTCTCCTGCACTTAAGGTCAAGTGTGGGTGATAGTAACGATACACATCAATGTGGTAAGAAAGATCCCCATGTTTAAAAAGTGGTTGTCAAATTATACGCTCCAAATGGTGTGTTTCTTTAATCCTACCCTTTTCTAATTCTTTTGGCCTAACGGGTAAATTAAGTCCTTTTCCAAAATAAACTTCTTTGGATTCTAATTACCAATCATCTTCTATCATCTCTAAATTCAAAAAATCAACACCTAGGGATCCACTATGTCCTAATAAACCTAGTTTAAATCTATAGTGTTCTTAAGGTCATCTATACGTCGGTGATAATAGCAATACATATCCTTAGAGTAGAAAGACGCCATGTGAGGTAAAGGTGGTGTATAAATGGTCAAATTGTCTACTTCCTTTATCCTAAAACTATCTGAACTATATGGTTTGATGGGTGGTTCGGGGCCTTTTTTGTCTCCTAGACTTATATCTAAGGGTAGACAATTTGGTAAGGGATTTGGTTGAGGCTCCGGTTCATCAAAACTAGGAACTTTCCTAGAACTAAAAGGAACGTCATGATTATAAATATTCAAGCCTAAATTCTCTAGTTGTGTTTCGTCTAGAGGTTCTACCTCCATCGAGATTCCTATAATCTCTTCTACTTCTTCCAAGTATGTCACGGGCGATGTGTATTTCTCAAATGATGGCACGACTTGTGGTGTACTTTGTGGGCTCAGATTTCCTACCTCATCTTCCATCTCATCTAGATTACCTATAGGCTCATCATATGCATTGGTAGAACCTAAAATTGACATACACCTAGGTAACTTAACCATAATTATCTCACATTCTAAATCCTTCTTATATGTTTTCTTAGGAAATACTATCATGTCATCTAACTTATGGGTCATTGCTAGGGAGCTCTTCTTACAAGTTTAGGGCATTTGGTCACTTTTCCTAAGGGCCTCCTCATAGCTAGCTCTTTTCCAAAGTTGATAAGGTCTCAAAGGAGGTTCATTGGTCTCACTATCCGGTGCAAGAGGGGAACCTTTTTTCAGGGTTTCTGCTAACCATATTAATTTATCTAAATTAGAATAACTATAACTATACATTTTAAATGACAACTTTATTTACAATATAAACAAGAGGATTTTTACAAATAAAGGGAACGAAGAAAGATAGACTATGAGAAAGCTAACTAAAAGAAAAATAAAATCTCACTTGATAGGAATTTAGTGAGTAGACCTAAGCTAGATAGAATCTGAAACCTAGACTATTCCCTAGGTGGCGGCACCAAAAACTTGATGTGCGTTGGTTACAAACTGATGTTTTACAACCTCCTAGGCAGTGTACCTAATCGTTGTAGTGTAGTATTGGGAAGACTTGGGGGTTATTTATCGTTCTTTAAGGGAATAGTTTGGGTAGGCTCGAATCGTATGGTTACTTAAGGTCTAGAGGTTGAAAGAAAATTATTTTTATGTTTTTAAATTTTATGAAAGTAGGTAAAATCTAGGGTTTTGAAGAAGATTTGTTTTAAAATAATTAAACTACTCCTAATTCTATACTGATTGAAGAAAAGTAAAGGTTAAGGAAAAACTCTTATGGTTAAACAAATGTGTTTACCTAATCATGCACTACTCCTTAGTTTTCGTCTCTTGTTTTATTACCCGTCACCCTCGTAATGGAATATGTAAGTATTTAAATGATTAAACACCTACCTCGAAATTCACCTAAATGGCAAGGTAGTATGAAGACTATTGTGTGGGTATCATATAACCTAGCCGCGTTTCCCTAGACGTCTATGCTAATGTAATATTTTATAACTAATTTTCTAAAGCCTAACATGCATATCATTAACAAGAAGCAATAAAACAAGATAAATAACTAGGTTTTATGCAATCATAAGAAAACACAAATTAAATTTAGCCAAACATGTTTATTGAAAGTGAAGAATAATTAATCAAACAATACATAGACATACTAAAAGATTAATGGGATAAAAGAACTTCACTTCAAGAAAACATGGAGTAATGATGAGTACAATAGGGTTAAAAACCTTTAAAATGGCTTAAGAATAGTTGTTATGAAGTATAAAATCATTCCTCCAAGTTTTTCTCTCTAAAACACAAAAACTAAGGTTTGTATATATAAATAAAAAATCATGACGTTGTCGCTTGTTATTTGTGACACCGTCAACCTGTGAATCTTCTTCGGGCTTATTCTGACTCGGTTAGTTTGACGTCGTAAATATGAATCCTGATGTCATCCCTTGAGTGCTTTGATGTCGTCACATGAATTTATGATGCCGTCTCTATGGTCTGTAAACCAAATCTCGAGTGTCTTCTAGTAGAGTTGCAATCTTGCCTTGTTTTTCCCAAATTGAGTCCAAAGTGCATGTATTCCCTCCAAACGCTTCCCAAATGCTAAAATCACAAAAAGAAACGATTAAGCACAATAAATGGGGATATTTGCATCAATTTGGTGGTTAAATGACCCCAAAAAAGTGTATAAAATGACACCTCGTCAACCTTTCTACTTTTCTTACTCAAGGTCAACTAACTCAAATAACCATTTGATAAAAACATTTAAAGTAATTTAGAAGATGATTTGGGGGTGTTTGTCCAATTTGAAAGAGATAGAGAAGAAGTATTGGACAAAGAGTATGTTTGGGTATTCCTCACATGTAAATGGTTCAGATAGAAACAAACAATGGTTAGGATGATGAGCTGGCATATTTAGGATAGAAAGGAATATGCCAAAAGAATATTCTCAACTTGGTGAGCAAGTGTAGATGTTGGAGGGATGATTTGATATTAAAATTCAAATCTAATTAAACACGTAGGATAAAGTTAGAGGTGAGTTGTCATTGATGTGATGTTTTAGAGCCTAAGAATCCAATTCAAAATTTGAATTATATTTCAACATGTAGGATAAGGATGAGGTGTGAGTTGGCAATGAGTTAGAATGATGTGATGGTTTATAGCCTAAGATCACATTAAAATTTGAGATGAGATGGTGAGGTGGCAAAGTATGTGGAAAAATATTGGTGAAGTGTGTAGGAGAAGTTGGATGATGTATGTGAGATTTGAATTCAAGCTTAATAGATTAGGAAAGGTGTGTAAAGAAAGATTTGTATATGTTTATGTAACTTGAATTCATAAGTGAGTAAGATGAGGAATAGAATACATAGGAAGTGTATGTGGTAGAGAATGTGTTAACATGATGGAAAAGAGCCTATGTTGAAATGCTGGGGGGACAACAAGTACAATGGTGTAAGGAATGTGAGTTGTCCTATGTGGGTATTATTTGGGGAAGGTTTATATGGAGAAGGTTTAAGCTTGGAGATGGTGTTGAAGATGAAGAAGAGAATAATCAAAGGATTGATTATGGTTTAATAATCACATTGTCATAAAGAGAGAAAAGAGATGGGCACATGTGATTATGGGGTGGTTAAGGAAAAAATGTATAGAGTGTGTGGAAGGTATAATCATTTGTTGTGTAAAAGAGATTAATAGATGATTAGGAGGATGTTTATAAGAGAATGGATTGTGTGGGAGGATATGTAAGAAATACATGTGTGAGTTTGTAAATTATTTATAAGTAAGGATGTAAGAAAACTCAAAGTATGATTAACCTCCAAATACCACAAACTCAATTTATCACTTGGACTTAATCCATGATAATCAATAATGGATTTGATCACTATTACCTTGATGCAAACAATAAGTTCTTTGCATCTCAAGTAAAGCATATCTCATAACAAGAAAGGATGCGTTTACGCAAATTGACCTTTGACTTAGTTTGACCAATAAGGAAGTAAAACTCGTAACGTGATTAAGAACAACGTAAATCCGGATTAGGTTTAAATAAATACTTTCGTTTGATGGTATTTTAATAGTATGTTCATACTAGGTTTAGAAGAAGTTTCGGCCTAGGCTAGAGACGTTTGATAAAATAGTTGAGTTGGCGTTTTGTTGAAAAATGGAAGGATTCATTTTTGCTACTCTCTAAGTCTAAACTTCATTTGGAGTGTTCCCAAATGCTCAAATATCATGTACATATATTTATTGAAGTTTCCACATGTGTCGGGTAAGAGGAAAGCCGACTTTGCAAAATTCAAAAAATCATAAGCCGTGAGTGGCGCGCTGGCCATGTGCTGACGCGTGACCAGCACGCCAGTTTCACTTTTCCAATTTTTTGAATTTTGGCTATCGTTTGTTATTTTAAGTGTTGTAAACGTTTATTTGACATCATTATAACATAAAGGAGATCTTAATCAATGTTGCACCAACAATTATGTTGCATTATGATCAAATCATTTAACAAACCATAAAGAATGTCTAAATAATATTTTGGTGTCACTACGTAAAAGTTGACAAACGTTTTTATTTAAACATAAGTTTCCACTTGACGTTAAAAGGTAAAAATAAAGGTACCATAAAACTTGAATTACGATCAAAGAAATATTTTTCATACTCGTTACATTTTAACACATTATATTTTAATGTGTACAAAACATTTTTACAAAAGTTAAATTACAAATTATTTTTATATAAGTAAAAAATTGTTTTAATAAAATGTACATGTGGATTTGAAATTTGAATTCAGCTTCTAGAAAGATAATCTTGAAAAATTATTGAAAGATTTGCATGTGTCCGTTGGACGGCTCCCTTATATATAAGGGAACCGTGGAACCGTCTAGGCGCGGACTGGTTTTTTCGTGCCTGTAAATAGAATCTCATTTCACCCTTTCAATGGGAATTTTTCCCACACACTTAGATAAGATTTTCTGCTATGTTTCATACACTTAAAACAACTTTTAATCCTTGACCATAATGTTTCTAACTCTCATTTGTTGTAAGCATATTTCTATTTAATCATCCATCCATGCAAGCTTACAGATCTTGCCATCCACATCCACCTCCACCTCCACCTCAAGCATACTTGCACATGAAGATCTACCACAACAAGCTTAGTGAACTTGTCATCTTGATTCTAGTCAACAACGTCATGTTTAATGATCTTGATGTTTAGATTATGCATTTATATTCAATTGACACTTATTTCTTGGATCATCTTTATACACCACCATGTATATATATAACAAACTAGAGATTAGATGGTTTATGTGTTTAGGCCTTAAAACACAAAGATGTTGGGCTATAAAACATAATGGGTTTGGTTATACTCGAAGAATTATTTAGTTTTGTACTGGAAAAAGTGTAAGCGACGTAAGTGATAACATCAAATATTTAATACTTTTTCATATCAAATTCTCACGTTTATTGCATTGCTTTATATCGTTTTGGTGCTTAATTCGTTAATATTTCGTATTTTAGGTAATTTGGGCAATGGAACGGAAAAGATGCGGAAAAACGGCTTTTTTATATCAAAATCCGCATTATACATGTGTTACGGCGTAATTGACACATTTGTTACGCCGTAACGTCGCTGACGATGAAATTACGGCGTAAACGTCTCTGGGTTACGTCGTAACCAATTATTTATCACGAAGATTTGGAAGATTACTTAACTAAATATGATGATTCGGTGCTGACGAGGCTTTACGGCGTAACGTAATATATAGTTACGCCGTAATCGTTTAATTATGGAAAAATTTTTGATGTTTGACTAAGAAGAAGGAAAGCCGCGTCATGAAGGTTACTGCGTAACCGTATATTGGGTTACGCCGTAAAGTATGAGCTGTCACAGGGACTTAACTGGATAAATTATTGCAATGTTTCATTATTACTCCAAACTCCGAGGACCAATCTCGCCAAATGATCAAAGTCTAATTATAAATAGAGATGGAATTCATACATTCCAAGATATTCTGGTTCGTGTGGTCTTGCCGAAAAGAAAGAAAAGAAGGAGAATATTGTTCGACAGTAGGTATAGGGCAAACCCTTCGGGGTTTGCCATGGCGTTTGACTAGGGGATCAAGAGCATTAATTTGGCACAATTTGTAATAATACTTCAATTATTATGGTCAGTTTAATTCTATTATTATTTTGATTGAGCAGATCATGCGGTTTAATTTATTGTTGTTATTTTATTTTTTGTGCTTTATTATTTGTTCTTGGCTTTTAATTATTTATTTATCTTTTTGATTATTAATTTATGATCCCGTTGTTTATGGCTTTCTTAATTATCTTATGTAGTGCATTTAAGTGATCCTTGTGCCCTGTTTTTGTATTAAATTAAGGTTGCGAGAATCTAAGTTTAAGAGACCCTCTCACTTAGGTGTTTTCAATTCTCCAATTGAAAGACCAATATTCATTGGTGGTTCATCTCTGACGATAAAGATGATCCCTTAATTTTAATATTTTGTTAAAAGTGCAAGCTAATGAGGAGACCACCTGTTTAGGATTAAAAGTATCTCATAAGATAAGTGGCATTTAGATTGTAGGTAAACATTTCACAGGAGGTCATAGTAATTAATTGCGTTCTTCCTTTCTAGTTGTTCACCACTATACCAAATCCCTTTTCGACCAGCTAGGCTTAGCACCAAAACAACTTCACAATAATCTCAATTATTCAAACATGATTTCTTTCCTGCTTTTTTAGGTAGATTAATAAAATCAATTAGAGACACAAACCGTTCTTTGGGTTGACACCCGTACTTACCAATCACTACACTATACACGATATGGTACACTGCTCTTTAGTACGTAGGAATAGTCGAGGTAGTTAGGTTTTATAAATGTAAAACCTGACGTAGTTTTATTTAAAAGAAATTACGCATCAAGTTTTTGGCGCCACTGCCGGGGAACGGTTTTTGTTGTTTTTGATTGTTTGATTGATATGTGTGTGTTTGATTGTGCTTGTATGTGTGCTTGAACCTTATGTTCTTCTCCCTTTTCTGTGTGTTTGCATGTTTGATTGACTGTTGTTACGGCGTAACCAGTGATATGGTTACGTCGTAATGTGTGTGAAATAATTTAAAAAAAAAATCGTTTCAGACTTGGATATGATGTGGCTTGGCAGTGCTTGTTACAACGTATTTGGGTCTGAAACACCAAAAATAGTTTGGGCATTGCTTGAACCTTAAAATTTTATTCCTGAGTCAAGTAACTGCCATTAATGTATGCTCCTCTTTTTGCTCATTTGTATTACACATTTAATGCACATGTTTGTTAGTGTGCAGGATGAACAATTATTTACAGGTTGAGGAGATGACATGAAGATTGGACATGTGTGGAGATGTCCGAATAAACCTGTGATGGAGGCTAGAGTCGAACTTAACGACTCTTTAAATAAACAAAAGTCCTATCCTTTTAATTGTTTTCTGCATTTAGTTGGTTTTGTATATTTCTTACTTGGTTTTGCAGGTTCTTACAACAAGGAGGCAGAATTCAAAATCGCTTTGCCTTATAATCGTGTGGTAAGTTTGCTGCTAATAGCAGCAATTACGGCATAACCATATGAGTTATGCCGTAATCATTGACGTTACAGCCTAATGCTTTCTATGGTTACTCCATAACTAGACTTAATTAAACAATTTCGAAATGAGCATCCACATGATTACGGCGTAATCCAATTATTGGTTACGCCGTAATCCCTTCCTGCAAATCATTAAATAGTTTGAAATTTTACAAAACCGTGTATATTTGTAAATGAACTTTGTCGGTGTGTTCTCTGGAAACCCTCACGAGACTTCACTCGTCCACTTGGGCCACCAAGTGGTTTAAAAGGCTTGTTGCATACGCTAAATTCAACTGTGATTCCTACGAAATTAAGTTAGGTTTATTTTGTATAATTTTGTATATTTTGTGCTATTATGCTTTTTGTTCAGGTTTATGCTCTTGGTATTAGTCTTTCTTGCAGTTATACAGGTGATGCACGGGATGAGGTGTTATGATACTAATCAAGCTGCAAGGAAGCATCCCGAACCGTCCTAGTTGAATGCTATTCTGGATGATAAAGAAGTTGCCTGTGATGGTGGATTTTGCTCAAGGAAGAAGACTTGGAGCATTTCTTAGAGCATGCTTTCTCTTCATATTACCTAGCAAATCCAGGGGAGTAATCCGTTTCATTTCTAACCCTTCCTATTTAAATTTTCTATGCTTATGTTTGACTCAAGTGGGGGGAAAGGATTAGAAATAAACACCCATTTGATTATACTTGCCTTTATTTTTCTAGTTTATTTTGAAAAATGTTTCATTACTAAAATTTTGACATGTTTTTCATTACTTAACTAGTTAAGACTATACTGAGCACACCTACCTTATAATTCCATTGTGTGAGGATAAGCCTTTCCGTTTTCCCTTTATACATAAATTCATTAAAAATGAGTGTGCCGGTGGCTGTTGTAACACCCCCAAATTGGATCGCAGCGGAATATGGGTTTGAGGGTGGTACTTCACAGATCAATAGCACAAGATATATACAGAACGACCATTAAAAGTCATTTAAAACTGATACATTATATTTAGCAAATTGCTTGTTACAAAAAGCCCGAAGCTTAACTTGTCCATTGTTATTTATACAAAGATTTCAATTCATAACAAATGTTTTCCCCAAAATGTAATGCAACTAAATCTTTAAGCATGTGACATCCAAATATAACCACCAATATATCCCCTTGTACCTCGTGCCTTATTGACCTTCTAAAAAACATTGCTTTAAAACGTCAACAATAATGTTGGTGAATTCATAGGTTTGTAAAATGTATAAGTGTAGGACCGCAAGATTTCCCCCGTGATAATACATCAAATGCAAACATCACAAAAATGTCATTACGTTTCCCTAAGCTCATGATACTGAAGCTCGACATATATGAATTGCAATATAAAATTGCCTACATTGCCCTTGATGATGTTCAACCCGGAACATCCCAAATCCGACATGGTATACGTTCGTTCCTGGTGATAGCTAGTCACCCGAACGGGGGCGTCACCCCTAAATAGATCTATTTATAACATTCGCGCTTACAATCCAGTAATTAACCAGCTCATGATAATGGGCTCATTGGGTATTGTTACCTAGGCAAACACGTAATCATAATATAAAAATGTCCACTTGCGTCCAATTGTAAAAACATGCATATGTTTCTCACCCCAAAACTTGTAAATCATTGTAATTGTAAAACATGGGGCTATGAACTCACCTAATTTTTAAAAAAATAGCACATGTTTTTTTGTTTATTGATGAATTGAAGTCGATTAATGCGTCTTTCTTTCTTGCCTAGATTCTGGAGATTATGAGCATTAATGCACATGCAAACGCATTAAACACCGTGTATTATGAAGACCCACCATGACTTTTGACCCTTAATATGTTTTGCCTTAACGGATTTAAATGCGACCGAAATGACTGGGAGAAATGAAGACATAAGCAACTATTTGTTTGTTGGTCTTTGTCTTTATTTATCAATACACACCAATTAAATGTGCACTGCAATCGTTATCCTAACCCTTATCATTCTTAATCCTAACCTTTACCTTATTCGAGTTAAGTAATTGAGCAATCATAGGTGTCTCGACTGTGATAACCGGTGAATTTTTCCTAGGTCTTAGTATTCTAAAATACTTTATACTGTAATTAAAACTAAATACTATTCTTTTCCGAATTTCTATAATAAATTCAGATGTTGACTTATATGACTTATTTTTACGCTAAACAGTTACGGTTTAACCGACTATTAAATACTCAATTTCTATAATAATGAATCACTTTTGATTCAAATTTCTATTATTCTAAACGTCTACGATCTCATTAAATCACTTACCGGAAGTGTCTTCCCGCGCTCAGCGAAAAACGTCCTAAACGCGTACCGGCACGACAGAAATTAAATATCATGTCTAAATATCCCAAATAATTAAAATATACTTATTTATTTTTCCAGTCTCATAATGTTTTATTTAGTCCTTTGACTTTTTGACTTTTACTATTCTAGTCAAAACAATTACCGTATTTACGGTAGTCAGTTTATTATATATTTGATCGATAGTTCAGTAATTTCTTTAATTATCTTACTGTAAATGATTATGTTTATATTTGATCAATTTTCGAGAAGTTGTCCCGCAAACGGCTTAAAATATCAAACAACGCGTTCTGACACGTCCGTTAATGGTCCATAATTAAATTTAAAAAATTAACTCATGTCACATATATTGTGAATAGTCAAAGTTAAGTAAATACATTTTTTTACCCATCATTGTGAAAAATACAAGAAAACTTCGGGTAACGTTTTAAATTACGAGTTATGATCGTTAAGTAACCCGACAAAAGCCGAAACGTACCTAAGATCCCCCTAGGATGCTCTATGCGTTCGAGCCCCATAAGGGAACCACAAGGCACAATTTTAGCTTGTGTGTCTCCCTTGTGTACCACCTTATCTTCATTTCTTTGTCCCATTCATTTCAAAAATACACACACTACAAAAATTATTCTCCTCTTTTTCTCTTTTGTCTTGCGTCAGATCCTAATACACACACATAAACATTTATTTTTCAAATTTTGATCAAGAATGTGAAGGATAAAATACATTCGGGTTGATTCTAATAAGTGTGGGTACATAAAAACAACGTTTGGGTTGTCGGTTTACCGTGTTAATCTCATCTTCAAAAACCCCTCTTTTTTGTAAGTCATCTTATGTAAAACATTTTGTATTTTTTCGTGTCCAATATTTATGACCGAGCTTTAATTCTATATTTGATTTTTATTAAACCAGAAATATTATTGTGCTTTTTTTTATCCGTTTTATAAAAAAAAAAAAAAAAAAAAAAAAAAAACAAAATCGCGTTTTTTGCTATTACGAATCGTGGCTTGAATATTTATCCATTTTAACGTTTGCGAAATCAATAATTTCATATTTTAGCTTCGAGAGCTTATTTATTTTTTATTTTAATACTTTTCAACTTTTATCCGCGCTTGGCCGAAACCGCGTTAAAATAGTGTTTTTACAATTTTTAATATTTTAACTAAGTTTTTTAAAAAACAAATAAATGGTATAAATGTTTTAGAAAAATAAAAATAAAAATATAATTATAAACATAAAAAATGTACACCAAACACTATTTCATTTAATTAGCTCTTACCTAAAACTAAAAACCAACCAACCCTTATGTTTTATTAACATCCTCCTACAAAGATCCAAACCAAACACTCGCCCATATTATATTTTATTTATAATAAACTTAAAACCCATATAACCCAACTCCTATAAAAAAACAACACACACACACAACACAGTTAATAAAAAAATACCGTGTCCTCTCCTCTCTTCCCTCTCTGTGACCGATGACACCATCACCCAAAATCATCAAAACCATCATCAAACTTCTTAAAATCAACCTCATTTAATCCCAAATCAATATTAAACTAAACCCCATCATCCCTTGACAAAAAACAAACCTACATGCATAAGTTTTTACAAGATTCTTGAATTTTTAGTTTTTGGTTTCTAAGGATTTTGATCTAATTGAGGGTAATTGGAGTAACAAGGGTTTAAAATTGAGTGTGTAAACAAAGATTGTAGTAATAAAATCAAGTTGTGACTTTGTTTTGGTGTTGTGGTTTTCGGCCAAGAATCAAACCCAAAGGGGTTTGATTGTTTTGATTTCCTTTACATTCGTGTGTAATTGTAAGTATCTTACTAACATTTTTACATTGATTTAATTATATGTTCTATGCATGTATTGATCTTCTATCGAGAATCCATGGTATTTTGGTTCATGTGAATTATATGAGTTAGATTGTTGGTTTAAGTTATTAGAGATGGTGTTAGGATAGTTTAAGTGTATTGGTGATGATTGCGATGCTTAAAATTGAAGTTCTGAAGGAGTTGAAAGATACTCAATAGGAGCAGAAAATTTAAGGTCGTGTTTGGGCGAGTCGAAATTTCCAAAACTGAAATTAAGCTAGAAAATACGATAGAGGACGTTCCAAGCTTCATTTCGATATAAGGCACGACCCGTAACTCTCAAAAAAGAAGTTTTTAGGGTCAAAAGAAGTCTAGAAAATGTTCGTCAAAATTTTGCATTAGTCTAAAAATATCGGTTGTTGTCAGATCTGAAAAAGGGCATTTTCGTCATTTTCTGGTCCGTTTTGGCCTTCGGCCGAAACGTGAAAGTTGGGAAGGTTGTTTTACTTTTCCGCGAGGATAACTAAGTCTAAAAATGCGTAATGACGGGTCGAAAAGCTTAGAATAAAATCTGCGTTTTTCTTTTTTTAGTTTGCATCAGATCTGATATATAGGGGCATTTTCGTCCTTTTTATAGAGTTTTGAGTCTCGGGTAAAACTAAAAAGTTGTTTAAAATGCCGTTTTACTTTCTCGTGAGGATAACTAAGGCTAAAAACGTATGTTAACGGGTCAAAAAGCTTAGGATTAGATACTACATTTTAGTTATAAACTTGCAGGGGTATTTTGATCATTTTCTGTTTGGTTTCGAGTCTTGGCTAAAACTAAAAAGTTGTCCAAAACGTCGTTTTACATCAAATTTCTTTAGAGTCCGAGTCATGAAAATATGATTTAGCGGGTCGTTTCGGACGGGTCCAATTTAAGGATATATATATAATAAAAAGTCAAACTTGGTGAAGTTCTTTTAATGGTCAATAAGCGTTATGGAGAATGATTAGGCGTAAAATATATTAACTAAAGCTGAAATTACAACTAATAAG